>JAOYMR010000064.1:0-15395 GCA_025802075.1 Tenebrosternarchus preto
ACATAATATTTTTATTATTTGTAAAATATTGGCTCAGGAATGGTTTTTTTTACATTTTATTATAATGCCCCCCCCCCCCCCCCCCCATTTTATGATTATCTTCTCTTTTGGAATGTAAAGATATTTTTATTCAAATATTTTTGTCCTTTTGTTCTTTTTAAAGAGCCACAGTGTGTTTCTCCCACCTCCCACCCTCTTCTAGCTCTGTGTGACACCCCTGGTGACACATATAGTAATAGTAATAGTAACACTTCCTTCTGTAAGTGTGTTGGAAGTGAAAATGTGTTGGAAACACTGGTGAGAAACGAATCATCAGTCTCATTGTTGGTTCGTGAAGTGAAGGTCTAAGGTTCTGTTTGCTGGCATTCCTGTTACTTTTCGGAGATGCTTTCCATGAATTCATATGTATAGAATTGAAAATCTCGGGTGTTTGGAATAATCTCAGTTTATTATCTTTGTGCGCTTAAACAGACCCATTGTTGACGTCTCCTGTATGGACTCAAGGCCCTTTTTTCTTTGAGAAAAAAAAAAACTGGACTAGAAATTTTTTTATTTTTGCATTCATTTCACCACTGCAATTTCACCACAGCCTAAAAACTACCATAGTTTTACTTGTCTTACTTCTTACTTGTGTTTGAAAATACATGTTAGAATCAGTCCAGAGAGAATTCATAAGCATTTAATAAACATAAACGTTAGAGAGTCCTGAGAACAAAACCCAGTATGGCTAAACTCCAAACAGCATGTGCACAGATTTGCAAAGAGTAGAGACTCTCATCGAAAACATGATGGAAGGATCTGTGGAGCTCATTGGTTGGACCAGTGCCAAGAGATTCACAAGGCTTCTCATCCTCGGTTGTGGAAAACACTGGCATACTTTCCAGTGGTCCTTTATTTCGTGGGGGAGTGTATTGAAGAAAGTCACGCAGATCCTCTCTCTGTCAGTCGCCTTAAAATGCAGGTGTCAAACATCGCTTGAGCTTCTGTGGACCTAGCGAGGTGAGTTTTAACAAAGGCTGACAGTGTAGTTTTAAAATACTCCTCACCTACCTGGCACATGCTCGAGTGGGCCACTTTCATTATTAAAAAGAAATCAAAGGGAGAGAAGGTGAGAAACAGAGAAGCAAAGCTATTTTCTTTCTTGTCAAGGCGAATGGTTGTCCGCAGGTGACCAGGAGCAGCAGTGGCAGGCTGTGAAGGAACTGTTTAAACGCAGATAATCTGGTGCCGCCCCTGTTCCTTCGCTGTTTAAACTGTGCCCCAGGTCAGACAGGGCTGGAGGTGGGGGTCAGGGCCGGGTGGGGGTGGGCGGAGGCGATGATCGCAGTTCCGCTCACCCTTCACCTGCTCTACCCTCGTTACTGAGCTCCACCCAGACTGAACTCACTTTCACACTGTTCATTACCCCTAGCTGGAGAACAGTGAAGGGGACTGTGAGATAGAATGTTTGCTGGTAGATGTTTTCTTTGGATCGACGCCTCGCTGCTCCTGCCTGATTATTATCCTAGCCACGCTCTCATGCTAGATGTCATGGCAATGTAGTCCAGCTGCTAACATGAGCGTGAGGTGAGCAAGACTCCTGTCTCATTAAGACACACCTGCTCTCTGCGTGGCCCGGTGGGGGGTGGTGATGGTTGTGGGTTTACAGCTCCCCCTTTAATCACTCTGCCACGTCCACGGATCGATGTAGACATCAGCTCGCCGACCGCAGTGACCAGACTCTGGATAAATTCGAGCACTTCCTCCTCAGAAGCACCATTAGCGCAAGCCTCTGTCTCACCCTAATACTTTGCGCGTCCTCGCGCTGAGCGTGAAAGGGGAGGGGCTCTGTTTCGAAGGGGAGTGGCTCTGTGTGGCAGCGGCGTGGGCAACTGCAGGAGACGTGGCGATTACGTTAAGAGCATGTTAAGTGCATGCGTTAGTGGGGATGTTGTCATGGGAATGGTTCTTCTCTTGCAAGGCTGAGAGGCCAGATTAGGGGTGGAGCTTTCAGGCTGCCATGGTGACCTTGTCTTTTTTTTTCAGCACTTCCTTGCATTAGATGCAGAAGGTCTTAACACGTTGTCACTCTGTGGCCGTTTCAAGGTGCTGCCCTTCACAACGCCACAGTTGTGAGCCTGTTGACCAAACACGGCTCTCAGGTGTACAGACATTCATGTGTCGTGTGCTTAATTACAAACTCACCAATCAGGCATAAGCAGTATAAAAAGACAACAGGTGTGTTTACCTGTCTTCAACAACACAAGTGGAAAGTGATGTTGAGTCTGAGAATGAGAGGAGGAGCCTGAAGATGAAGAGGAAAAAGAAGAGGATGAGGAAGAGAAAAACCTACAGGATATGGACAAAGGGCCGAATTTATCAGATGAGATTGGAGCCTCGCTGGTTGACTGTGTGGGGCAGAAGGTTCAGCCCAACCTCAGACATTTGGACAAGAGCACATGTGCAAAACAACAATCTATTTATGGTCAAACCTAAATGCACTACAGCCGTTCTTTTATGTACCTGTTTATTGCCTTCCATATTGGTACAAGGCACTGTTTCACTAACATTATGGAGGATGGGGCCCCGTGTTCTCAAAGAAACCAGAGAGAGCCTTTATAAACATGGTTTTGGTCAATAATAAGATACACCTTAGAGAAATTCAAACGTCCGTAGTGACCACACAATTTTCAATAATGTCCATCAAGTATCTCTGTCCACACTGGGACAGATCTTTATAAAACATTGCGTCCAAATGTAACAACTCTGCTGAGTGCCTTTTGAAAGAAATTGACAGAATGAAAGACCTGAGGTATGAATAAGTGAAGGTAATGTACACTGCAGAACTGTGCACTGCACACTGAACCTTTTATATGTCCATTTATAGTCAGTCATGATGGAGTTGTTTTTTTAAAAAAATTTTCCTTCAGAGAGTTTTGAAAATGGACGCTGATGTAATCCAACACAAATTCATCTTCATGAGGCAGGGGTCTTATCTTTTCTTCTGTTCAGCTCTGGTCCAAGACATCATCTGGTCCACAATCAACCATGATTTCCAGTGCAGTACCTCTCACCACACTCTCCCTTCCTCAAGCCCACTGAGGAGTTCTTTTTTTTGGACCTGGCAGTGGGATGTTTACCATGTCCAGCCCTGGGATTCCCCCCCCCTCAGGATGAGGCCTGCAAACAGACTGATGCAGGGTGTGTGTAAGGCTGGACTCTTCCTGTGTGAGCGAGAACATAGCCTGTGATGTATATTAAGTGTTAGTGTCTGATCCAGCTAAGCAAAGAAATGATATTTATGGCTTTTAACATTTTTTGTCTCCACAAATATTTTTGCTGTAATTCCTTACTATACTCTAATTAGAATACAGTCTGTTCTGATTTCCAGTGCAGTTTGTAATGCATGAAAGTACAATGTGGAGAGAGAGAGATCTGTGTAACAGTTGTACTGGTCTTATCTATTGTTAGTTAATATATACATGTACTGTAACAATATTTCTGATAAAATCAAACCCGAACTATGTCTTTAGAGAGGCAGAAGTGTTTTTGATTCAGCACAGCGGTGTGTAACCAATTTAAACTGAACATTCTGTGACACATGGTGGCAAAATTGGAATTTTATAAGTTATTGTGTAATTTTAAATGAAGTGTTTCATTGTGTGAGTTGTGTGCAGTGTTTTGACAAAATGAGCCCAGTTTTCAATATCATGCTCAAGCAATCATACAGACACTAAAACCCAGTAGAAGAAATGCTCGTCTTCATTACAATATCAGATTTGCATTGCATCATATTGGATCACCCAAACTCAGTATGAGACAAATTTAGGTCTGTCAACAACAACAAAAACAAACCATGAGTGAACTATAATAAATCTCACACATATATATATAAAAGTTGTTATATAACATCTCAGCCATATATTACTGTAGTGCACACAATATCACCCACATAGTGCATCTAGTCTCACCCCCATAGTGTACACAATATCACCCATGTAGTGCATGTAGTCTCACCCCCATAGTGCACACAATATCACCCATGTAGTGCATGTAGTCTCACCCCCATAGTGCACACAATATCACCCACGTAGTGCATCTAGTCTCACCCCCATAGTGCACACAATATCACCCATGTAATGCATGTAGTCTCACCCCCATAGTGCACGCAGTCTCACCCCCATAGTGCACGCAGTCTCACCCCCATAGTGCACGTAGTCTCACCCCCATAGTGCCCACAGTATCATCTCTGTAGTACCAACTTTGCTCGTAGTGCCCGCTGAGCAGTCTCCCCCACAGCTTTGAATGCTGCCTTATTTGCTGTGAGCGCGTGTGCCTGGTAGGTAATGCACTGTTTCTGTGCTCCTGGTGTTGTTTTATGTCCAGCTTAACGCGTCATGTCTTGTTTGTTCGCTGCTCTCTCCCCCCCCCCCGGTCTCTGCGTGAGATGAAATTTACGGTCTGCTCCCCCACTGTAAATACAGTGCTGTGCCATTTCTCCACCACCACTCCAAACTGATTTGGACTCATCAGGCTGAACAAGTGTGTGTGTGTGTGTGTGTGTGTGTGTGTGTGTGTGTTGGTGGGGAGGAAGGAATATTGCACTAAACAGTGCTGTCTTCCTCGTAATGGTGCAGCATTGGTTTGTTTTCATGGTGTGGCAGTGTCTCTGTGTGAGGTGGCAGAACGAATAACAAAATCCCCGGGTCCCAACGAGGCTCTGGGGAGGCCATTACACCAAGCTGCACTCGGATGGAAGTGAAACCAATTGAATTTAGTCCACTGCAATTCTCCATCATGCTCTCCACATGAAGGAAAGAGAGAAAAGATGAAGGAAAA
Source organism: Tenebrosternarchus preto (assembly GCA_025802075.1). NCBI lineage: Eukaryota > Metazoa > Chordata > Actinopteri > Gymnotiformes > Apteronotidae > Tenebrosternarchus > Tenebrosternarchus preto. The sequence continues at coordinate 4,819 of JAOYMR010000064.1, forward strand.
AAAAACAGATATGGTGCTTAGCTTTGATAGAGTCTAATGCTTGATGCGCTCTGTGCTGTAGTAAGAATTTGAATGCTTAGCTCACTGTGTACAGAAGATAAGAGAGAGAGAGAGAGAGAGAGACTGACTCTTCTTCTGATGTCCATAGACACTGGCCTCTGTATGTAACCATCTTCTTACATGGTTTGAATGCTTTCATGACAACAAGGAAAGTCAGGTAAGAGAACAGAAGTGAGTCTGTTTACTGCTGACTCTGTACTTCTCAAGCCCTGTGTGTGTGTGTGTGTGTGTGTGTGTGTGTGTGTGTGTGTGTGTGTGCTCTTAACCAGATAGCTAATAGATATCAGCAGAGGCACTGACTGGACCTAAAGCCTGTCAAACTGATCCAGTTGGTGTAGTTAGCAGGCAGGATTTTCTCCGGCCTCTTTCTGCAGGCAGGTGGTTAACTCGGATTTGCCACTGCTGTGTGGGAGAACAGGAAGCTCTACAGCTGTGGTGTTCTCCTGCTCTTCCTCCTCCTCCTCCTCCCGTGCTGTGCACGTGTGCGCGAGTGACAGGTGATAAAGTTTGCAAAGCAGGAATTAAAGCAGGGAGCCGAAGATGTAAACAATTATCCCCAGCAAACACGTCTCGGGAGCTTCTCTCCAGTGGCAGGACCCATGAGCAATAGGCGCCATTAATGACTTTATTATTCTCCAGCTTCTAATGGCTTCCCTTAGCGAGCACCCCAACCTTCCCTCCTGCCCACACACACACACACACACGATTTACACACCCACACACATACATATATACATGAACAGCACACAAACACATACATCAGTGAGCCATGATCAATTGAAAAGAAACTCTCATTTTTTTCATAATTCTCTTTTTTTTTCCCACTGGTAATAACAGCTTCTGAGTTCAGCTTGGCTCAAGGTGTCACACACTGCGTTCTTTAGTTTATATCTCAAAATAATTGCACAAGACTAACAACAAGGCTCTTTCTTTTAAAGACTCTATTACATGTGATTTTTATATTTATATTTTATAATATGGCAGAAAATAATAATACACATAATCAAATTTTATTCATATAAAAATAATTAAAATGTTACATAAACTTTTACATGTAACATTATGTTCTTTCATCCTCCACAACTGCCCACTAGTGAAGAAACAGTCCCCTCACTATGCTTCTCAGACCTTTGGGGCCTTAGTGTGAGTGCTTGGGTCCTTGTCTCTCTACACGTCTCTCTCTCTCCTCCGGACGGAGGGTTCGGTTCCCCTCTCTCTCGAGGACGGTCGAGAAGGACGGAGACGGAACCTACGCTGGGTCGTCGGTGGGAAAACGTTTTCAAAGACGTCATCAAAGGAGAACGTTATCAAGGAAATGCTCCTCCTTGACGTGATGTCCAGAGTGGCGTCTCTCAGTCGGAGGGAGGGTGTGCTGGGTCCTGCCACCTCACCGCTCTGTGACTCTACATTTCAAAGTGAACTGCTTGGTCCACAAGCTCTACTGATTAATGTCAGCACAGGAGCTGGACGAGACCTTTGGTCTTAATGGAAGTCTAATTAAAAACTGTAATCTAGCCATTCATTTACTGGCCTGATTGCTCTTTTTAAATAAAGATAAAGAATTTGCATGTTTAAAAAAAGCACCAAGTAGCTGTTAGGGTTTATTGAAGTTCTTGGTCAGGTTTTCTGAAGTGTTTATAGCTCACGGCGTTTCGCTGTGTTGGTACAGGGGTTACTTACATGTCTGTGAATAAGAGCCCTCTACAGCCTGCAGGTAGAGCAGAGAAATAACACGTCTGTTAGAACATACAGCATTAGATAATTTTGCTAACCTTGAAACCACTTTTGTTTCCTTTTGTATTTTAGTCAGCTTGTAAAATGAATTTTAATCAGCATTAAAAATATCCTGCTGGCTTTCGCTGCAGCTGAGGGGAAGGTGGGTGAGAGTTGAATGCTAATGACTAGCCCATTCACATTTGTTCCGCAGGTACAAGACCTGGGACTGACACAGGTGAACAAGCTTCAAAAACACTTGAGGACTTTTAGAATTCATTATCCCTGAAGCCCTCGTGATCTTTCACATGGGCACAGTGAGTTTAGATCGCAGGGTTTTATGCTGGGCTAAAGGAGACCCCGAATAAGGGCTTGTGCACCACACCTTAATTAGACCCTCTGCTGTTCGGGTGAAGAACATTGGAAGTATCTGAGAACTGACACTCTAGCATGATCTTAATTTTGCACATTTCTTACACTGATAGGTTTTTTTTTTTTTTTTGCTACAGTAACCCCTTTATGGAGATACTAAAAAAAAATCCCCTTTCCAAGTTAGTGCAGTAATATTAGGGAACTTGGCACATGTGTATCTGTAGTGTCTCAGTAATGTCCATTAATGTCTCGGTAATGTCCATCCATATCTGAGTAATGTTCACCAGTGTCTTGGTAATGTCCACCTATATCTCAGTAATGTACACCTATATCTCAGTAATGTCCACCAATATCTCAGTAATGTCCACTAGTGTCTCGGTAATGTCCACCAGTATCTCAGTATTGTAAACCAGTGTCTCAGTAATGTTTACCCATGTCTCAGTGTAATGTCCACCAGTGTCTCAGTAATGTCTACCCATGTCTCAAAAATGTCCAAGTGTCTGAGCATCTTCACGTATCTCATACCATTTAGGAACACCCGATCCCTTCCATGGTTAAACTGTTGCCGAACTTCCCGTTGGCGGCTGCATTGGTGGAGCTGATCACAGAATCGGTGTGAAGTGCCACGTGGTCACGACGCTCTCCCTAGCTGCACGAAGGAACTCCATTAGGTGTGTTTTACTGCAAGTGGCTTAAGGCCTCATTCAGCAGGCAGATGGCACTGCAGTGTTCTGCCTGCTCTTTCTGTTCTAGACTCCGAGCACGAGGGCCGGGCTTACGGCAGCGTCGTCCTTTTATGGTGGCCAACAGGTGTTTGCGACCGTGAGCGAGCTGGTGGAAGGAATTGCGCTGTCAGCTTCGTCCGTGTCATCTCCGTTAAACCACCCGTGGCTCGTCACGTGATCGCCACCCGAGTCCGGCGTTACTTTGCCGTAGTTCATGGTTAATTTACGTCTGACCGCTTAAAGGGGAAACATATTAGGTAGCAGTTAAAGCAGTTATAGGTGGTGCAATCGTCCGTTTCATCTGCCGCCAGATCTCAGCTTGATTAGTGGTGAGATGGTGCTCACATAAGCAGGGAGCAGACCTTCTCCCAGTTAGAAGTAATGATGTATAATATAATGCACTATAATTCTAAAACCGCGTTCCACAATGCCTGTCTTAAAATTTCATTAGGGCCTTCACACAGTTTTGCATTCTGTTCACTTAATAATTGATGATGTCTGTACTGTGCTGTGGTGGGTGTGTTCTTTGTTATGCACATGGATGTGGAGAGGGAGCAATACCTGACTGGTGCCATAACTTCTGAAGGCATCACTGAGGCTTGGCTATAAACCTTCAACCGGCACATTCAGATGGTCCTGCTGAAGGGAGCTTGACACCGATTAAACTTAAACAGCTGTGCGTGGGTACGTCCTCTCCTGGCCCAGGAGGCTCCACGCGATGTCCCACGGCCCAGTGCACCAACCACACCCAGCGGCTCAGCGTTAGCTAGAAAGCAACCCATACTCATTGACTCCTCATTGCCAAGTCAGCTGCAAACCTAAACAAACAAAAATAAAAGAAACAACATTGTGTTGGGTGGTGCAGTGGCCAGCGTATTCTCAGATGTGGGTGGTTGGGCAGCTGTGTGTGCAGCTGGCAAAAATCGTCTCCTTCTTCTCCCCTTAATGTGCGGGAGAAACAGAGAGCAATCTGTCCTGAGCTCTGGGGAGGCGAGCCTTTGACCTGGGAGGGGTGACAGTGGCGGGCTCACCAGATGGAGGCAGCCTTACAAGCTCCTTTGGTGTCTATGATAATTCTCCCTTCCAACCCCCAACAGTGTTGTTCATTTTAATTCAAATTTGTCCGGACTCTTGTAGTGATGGACCGTGGAACTACAGTACGAAATGCATTATCAGTGGTGGGGCCATTAATGAATGGAGCGCTACTGTAGATATGACGGAAACATAAAATATTGTTTAATTATTCCTCTGTGAATTAGGTTCATGGGTGAGACCAAAATCTATGTTTTCCCCTCCTAAGTGTATTACCCCTAATTTAACTTGTATATTGTAATTGAATTACTTTTCTCCCAAAAGCATACTAAACACACTAGATGTGGCTAGCCACACTAATTGCTCTGCAAAGATTAAATACACTCAGCTTGACATATAGCATTACAGCAAATTGTAATTTATTACATTTAAATAAACCTCAGGATACTTATGGCTATCATTAATGGGACTCAGTTTTATTTGCCTTTCTCTTCTGGTCAGTAACTCTTTCTGTGCCGGTCTTCTGTTGCTATTTGCTTTGAGGTTTCCTAGAACGCCGTGGAGTATTTGTGGAATACTTGTGGAGTATTTTCCACCCTTTATACGCTTCTTTATCTTTGTAATCTGCTTATGAGTGCGTTTTTGCAGCGCATGAAGTGATTCCTCTGTCTGGACCTCGTTCATTTTCTGAAATGGGGAGAAGATGGGTCCTGGAAAACCTCAGCAGCACATAATCAAGGTGTAGTCAGGCTGAGGAACCTGCAGCATGGCTCTGGTACGGCCGCTGCCATCTGTCTGGATCCTGGTTCCCAGCCAGCGCTATTCACCTGCCCAGTCCAGCTCCACGCAGACGTGTGCCAGACAATTGAACACCACAGGACATTGACAATCTGCCTCACGTGTGAAATAGGACTGACCGAAGCATAGACTGGGATTGGTTTCTCACGTGTGTTGTGAGAGATGGAACTGGCTGAAGACTGGGGCTGTTTTTTTCTCACGTGAGTGACAGGGTTCACGTGTGGATTGGGACTTGGTTCTCATGTGTGACAGGGAACCAGTCAGGCAACCATGAACTTCATTGCCTGTTGGGTTAGCATAAACATCGATAAGATCTGCCTGTATATGTCCTGCTCAAATCTGTCTCTGAGATGGAGAAGATGTCGGCATTTTCCAACCAGAGCACCTACTGGTTTAATAAGATGTCCTTTGGCTGTGCCGTCCAACGGCCAATCACAAGCACACGTTTTCTTTTCCTTTTGTGCTTTTGTCTTAAGTAATGAAGGTAAAACCACTGGTTTGCCAACGGCCCGCCTGGCTCCACCTCCAGAGACCCTGGTTATGCAGTGGAGAGGAACATCAGAACACCGCCGAAATGGACAATCCTTAGTACCCGACAACTCACTGCTGTCACAAAGAGCAAAAAACCCAGAACTCGCTTGACGCAAAGCATAGCTAACAGCCCCAGATGCTGGTTTGAAAAGAAACTGAAAGCACTTATTGAGAAACAAGCCTATTGAAAAATAGCCATTATATCTCTTCCTCTGTAAAATACACACTTCTGTAATTATGAATTCTGCTTCACAGTGTACAATGTGCTGTTGAATAGGTTTACTGTGGATTTGCCATTGAGGCATTTCACATTTCAATTCATCAGCCCGTTTCGGGTAAACATTTGTAAAAGATCACCATAGTCGTCTCCCCTATAGCCAGTGCCATGTTGGCTAACATCATGTTAGGAAAGGCCAAACCAGAGTGGACAGAAACAAGCATGAGTCACTGGGAGAAGTTTAACCGTGTGCCTTAGAAGACAACCTAAAACAGACTTACAGCTCCCACTGGAGACATGTTGCGTTCACACAGGTCTGGATCCTGCAGGTGAGTGATTATGCCAGTGCTCTGCAGAGGTCAAGCAGTGTGTAGACTCTGCACACGACAGGCAGGGTGCAGGAAACAGTCACATAGGCACATCTTTTCCTAAGCCTGTGCCACGGTGAGATATTTTTTTGACCAGCTGAAAGCTGCTTGAGTCTCTGCTAAGGTTCTGCTTGCCTAAAGATGTTGTACTGGAGACAGTTGAGGGGTTTTTTTCTCTCTCTCATTGTCTCCCTCTCTTTGACTGTCTGTTTTTCTCTCTCTTTCCCACTCTCTCCCACTCTCCCTTTATCTTCCACTCTCTGTCTCTCCCATTTCTTACATGCTTACTCTCTCCCTGTCTCCAATTCTGCTCTCTCCCTCTCCCTAACTCTGCTCTCTGTCTCCAATTCTGCTCTCTCTCTCTGTCTCTCTCTCTCTGTCTCTCTCTCTCCCTGTCCCCAACTCTGCTCTCTCTGTCTCTCTCTCTTTGTCTCCAACTCTGCTCTCTCTGTCTCTGTTCTCTCCCCCTCTCTCTCTCTCCCTCTCTCTCTCCCTCTCTCTCCCTCTCTCCCACCTCTCTCTCTCCCTCTCTCAGCTGCCATCCTCGATGACCCAATGGAGTGTAGTCGAGGAGAACGTCTGGCCATCACACTGGCGAAAGACAACATCAACCGCTCCAGCAACCGCTCCACCACGGGCAAGCTGGAGGTGGACATCTTTGAGCTGCTGCGAGACAGTGAATACGAGACAGGAGAGACCAGTAAGCATCAGCCTGAGGGGTGCAGAGAGCTGGTGGGGTTGGAGAGACCAGTAAGCCCCAGTCCATAGTGTGTAAGGACTTGGTGGGAGGGAGAAACCAGTAAACACCAGCCATGCAGGAAGGAGGTGGGGAGGGAGAGCCAGTCTAATAAAAATGTGACTGATGATCACATCAATGAAAAAAACATTTGCCTCCATCAAAAATGAAACCACCCAAAACTACTCAATCTGGAACTCAGTGCTCCTTCAGTAGTAATCACCCCAACAACCAACATCACTAGAAAAACAGATACATGAAGATCCAGCACATTACCCAGTACATACTCACACAGGAAACGCCATTCCAGTTCAGTAATGTCATGTTAATATTTTATAGACATATTATTATTTGTGGTGATTAATTTGTCTCAAAATAATTGCTACCATTTTTTTTCTTTTTGTTTTTTCTCTCTCTTATTTCTTCATTCGTTAGTACTAATGTGAAGCCTGTTTGGTTCATGTTCACATGTCCTCCCTCACATAATTACTAATAAAGTCTTCCGAAGAGGATGGGTGGTGGCAGGCAACCCCCCCCCCCCCACCCCACCTCCTCAAAAAAACAACATGCAACTGTCTCCATCCTCTCACTGATGACTTAGTCGTCCCCCTGTCACCCTGCACGTTCCACCACGGAGGAACCGCGATGGGTTCAGTCATTGCAGATGGGGAGCAGAGATCTCGGCTGAGGGCAAGCGAATGTGTGCTAAATAGTGGGCCCACGGCGGCTGAAAATAGAAAGAGATCTCGAAATCTGATCTCTCACGAGTCAGTATGCACACGGGACCTGATACTAAGGGCCTGCCTGGTTGCCTTGGTTACTGCAGGTCTTCTCTAAGGCCAGCTACTTCTGCAGACTTGAGCCTATGCAGTTAAAAGGTGTTTTATTTATTCCTCCTTTTTTACCAAGATGAGCAGAAAAATTTATTTTTACCTATTACATATAACTGGGTCAGATCTGAGCACATTCTTTTTTTACACTTAACCACTATGCATAAAAAAAAAACACAAACCATGGGCCTTTTTTCTTGTATTATAAGATATCTCATGGTTTTTTCATGGTATGAGCAACGCCTTCCAGGATGCTAACACCAGCTGCCTGTCAGCCTGCTTCGTGCCTTCCCTTACTCATGTGTCTAATGCCCATTACGTTCCTTCATCGATGCGGAGAAATGGGAGTGAGTGGGAGTATATGAAGAGGAGGAGCAGGCCCCTGCAGAGAGAGATCAGACATGACTTGGGCTCATTTCTGTGTCTGAGTGCAGGCGGCGGTGGGATCGGGGCAGGAGTGCGCTCTCATTTCCAGCAGTCAGGTCTGCTGAGACTGATAGCAGTTAAGAGCCAGGACACCTCCTCCTGAGTTACACTGAGCCACTGAGGTCCTCCTCCTCTCATATTGCTCGTCTGTACCTGATAAAACACTCCAGCTCCTTTCTCTCTCTCTGTCTCTCGCTCTCTGTCTCTCTCTCACACACGCACACGATTACACATATGCACACATGAATACACACAAATACACACACAAGAAGCACACACACACATATATATATCCTCACACACAATCACACACACACACACATACATACATATATCCTCACACACAGTCACACACACGCACAAAATAACAGACATGTACACACACTTTTTTGCTCCCCCTCTCTCTCTCTCTTTCTCTCTCTCTCTCTCCCTCTCTCTCTCTCTCTCTCTCTCTCTCCGGCTAGTTGAACAGCCATGCCTGGCATAATTCAGCACTGAAATGTTTTGAAACAGTCAGAGATTAGATTAGAAATGGATCAGTACCCACACCCAGGATGGAATTAGATTAGATATGGATCAGTGTTACACCCATGCAGAGATTAGATTAGATTAGATTAGATTAGATTAGAAATGGATCAGTACCACACCTAGGCAGGAAAGAATTTCTAAATGGATCGGTACCACACTCAGGCAAGGATGAGATTAGAAATGGATCAGCACCACACCCAGGCAGAGATTATTTCAGATTACAAACCACACCTAGGAATTGGATTAGAAATGGATTGCTGTCACACTGCCTTCTCCACCCTCATACAACTGTTACCCATCTGACTCTCGATGGGACAGCACGGAAGGGATTATATCACCTGCTATGACAGCGGATGAGATCCAGTCATGGTTGTAACATGATACTGAAAGTACCCGGCATTCAAAGCTGTGTGTGTGTGTGTGTGTGTGTGTGAATCTCTATTCACTTTTATTCTTTGTTTGCTCTCTTTAACAATATATGTTATACAACAGCACACGTTGAGCTTGAATGGTGCAAGTTAAAGTTATTTATTGTTATTATCTAATAACCCCATTCACTGCTCCTCATTTAGTCCCGCTGTGTTCAAAGCGAAGGCTTTTTGTCGCAGCGGCGAGACTATCCTGCTTTTGCGTCTCTTTTGCATGACGATCAAGGAGATAATGACTCTGGTGTGGATGAAAGAGAGAACGGCGCGTTGCACCAGCCAGAGAACCACAGCAACATCTGCCCGGTGCACAAGGCCTGGAAGGTGCCTGTTGTTGACGGAACTGGGCAGTGCTGCGCGGAGACGCTTTCGCCTGCCAAAGTAAAGCGGGTAACCTGCGAACCCCACGCTTGACTGGTTATCCAATTAGACTGCAGCACTAATCCTGCCAGTGTGTGGCACTCACTGTAACCATGTTGGAAACGGGCCCGTAGAGCCGCTGCGAGGGCTGCTATGACAAACGCCTCGTTCCTATAGGCTGTGATGGCAAAGCTACCTCATTCCGATAGGCTGTGGTGAGAACACTATCTCTGACCTGCCTGAAGCTTTTGGCAGAAGTACAGTCTGTTATGGGCTAGAGTTTAATTCAGAGCAGGGCTGGACTGACAAAAAATTGGCCCTGGCATTTTTGGTCCAGACGGGCCACCGTAGTCAGTCCGTCGACGCCTACCAGTACTCCATCCTTGCAATACCTTGAAATATGCACACACTTTGTTCTATTCCCCTAAACTGGGTGGTATGTGCTGTGGAGAAGTGCACCAGTTCAGTTGGACCAGTATACTAACTCTGGACTGACTTCCTAATGGTCTGAGCTAACTGTGGAGTGGGCCACTCATGTACAACTGCAAAGCACTGTCAAAGAAAAGTTCAGATAGAAGTCAAAGTAGCATCCGAAACTATTCCATAAAATATAGGTATAAATGCAGGAAGTCAATTTTGCCTGCGATCTCCACGCCAGTGGACAGCAGCATCCAACACTCTGATCTTTCTGGAGATGGAGACCTTCCATACAAATGGTAGTAACAGTAGTAACACTTAGTGATGTGGTGATATTGTAATGAGTGACGTCACAGCACAGGAATGTGGACTCTGCCAAGGCAATGAAAACAATATTACATTAGCTAGTTAATAGTTAAGAGAGTCCGCTGAAGATGCAGGTTGTTAGCTGTCTACAAAAACAGTACTGAATACCTTCCGTAGCTGCACTGGACACTGACTGACCAAGTGACCACCTGCTTTTGTTTCTGCATTGCTCATCCATCCTCAGATTTTTGGCCATTGAGACATTGAGACATGAGAAACAAGGAGGATTGGAGTATAGAAGTGTCAGTATAGAGAATCAACCAATGGGCTGCCAGCCCTGCTTTAAGGGCTGGTTTTTGGCCAATCTATTCGTTTCCCCCCCCCCCCATTTTTATTGGCACTGAATCGGCTCTATACCAGATGACCGGTCCAGCCCTGGTTCAGAAAAAACTGCTCGGAACCCAGTGGAACAGTGGGCATATTGGGATGTCCTTTTACTGCTGATTAAGGGATTGTTTTTTAATCATTTTAGGCTCTGCTTCTCAAATGTTCTATTTTAGACCGTGTGGATTCCATGCTGTGCTGCTCTGTTAGCTGACAACCACACTCTCCCCTCTCCCTCTCTCACTCCCCTCCCCTCTCCCTCTCTCACCCCCCTCCCCTCTCCCTCTCTCACTCCCCTCCCCTCTCCCTCTCTCACCCCCCTCCCCTCTCCCTCTCTCACTCCCCTCCC
>JAOYMR010000065.1:0-15393 GCA_025802075.1 Tenebrosternarchus preto
ACACACACACATGCTTAGACAAATACATATGCATGGACACACACACACACTTGCAAACACACACACAAGGACACACAAACAAAGGGACACACACAAACACACACACACAGGCTTGGACACAAACAAACACCGGGACACACACACACACACACACACACACACACACACACACACAATCTCTCTCTCTCTCTCTCACACACACACTCACATGCACACACATACACATGCTCTCTCTTATGCGCACGCACACAAATACACACACCCATGCACTCACACATACACTCACACATAAATACTCACACTCACCCACACACATTTATAGATATGCACTCACAAATACACACACATACACACACACACACACACACGGTGGCATGTATGGTGAACAAGGATCTCTTTTTATGCCAGGAATCTAAAAGTAAGTCTTCTGGCCGTTTGAAAGTCAGCCTTCTGGAAGGGCCTCCCTGGACTGGCCAGCAACCCTGCATGTACCTCATCCTCTTCTTCCCTCCTCTGCTCCTCTTCCTCACGACGCAGAAGGTCTTCTTGAATTGTCTTTGCATATTCACAATCTCGCTCCTCCCTGCAAATGAACCAGAAACACAGAAGTTCCTGCATGGTCAGTCTCAGCTCAGAAAAACTCCTCCAGATGCTTATCCACACTCAGGAAATCCTCGAGCCCAGCCTCAGTCTTAGAATGGCCTAACCCTAACACTAACCCTAAGACTAACCCTAAGACTAACCCTAAGACTAACCCTAACACTAACCCTAAGACTAACCCTAAGACTAACCCTAACACTAACCCTAACACTAACCCTAACACTAACCCTAACACTAACCCTAAGACTAACCCTAACACTAACCCTAACACTAACCCTAAGACTAACCCTAAATTCACTGCAGTCTCTAATCTGTATGACATTTGTGTTCTGATTAAATATTTGGGTTAAGGTTTAACTTTGTTGAAGTTTTTACTCAAGACATTTTTTAATCCTCTAATAAAATCCTGGAAATAAAATTGATTTAAATAAAAAAATTATTTATCCCTTGTCTGTTTGGTATTACTGCTTAGTAACAGGATTAGGTCTCACAAGGTACATCTCTCGCAGAAACGCACGTGCACACACACACACACTCACACACACACACACACACACACACACTCCGTCTTACAGCTGACGGAGGCAGTGGTTAAGGTGGGCTCCTTGCTCCTCCTCCTCGTCTTGCATTCTGCGGGCGAGACGCCCATCATCCCGCAGCTCCTGTCTCTTCTGCATGCTGCCACTGTAGAACTGCTCAACTGGGGAGGTGGCAGGACAACAGGGAGTGGAACAACGGGGGGGGGGGTCACATACTGGTTGCCAGTTAGGCCTGCAAGCCCACCCACCTGAACTTGAACTATGAACCCAAAGTCCACCCAAAACACTGCTCGAATGCCACCAAAGCCCCACCCTAAAGCCCCGCCCAACCCATCAAAGCCTTGCCTTAAAGCCCCGCCCAACCATCTGTGCACTGGAGAGATGGGAGTGGAGGGAGACAGCAGTGTGGTGTTTTACTCACTCTCTTGTTCCTGAAGACTGTGAGCCAGGGCACCGTCCTCCAGCAGCGAGAAACACTGACACACTGTAAAATAACACTGACACACTGTGAGAAACACTGACACACTGTAAAATAACACTGACACACTGTAAAATAACACTGACACTGAGAATCAGTGACACACTGTGAGAAATACTGTGACGCACTGTGAGAAATACCTCCCCCACACACACACACACACACCCCACACACTGAGATCTACAGCAGGAAAACTGTCCTCAGTCAAACAGGTCAGCAAGCAAAACAGAACAATGGGGCAGTACAGGCAAGCAAGCTGCCCACATCGTGTGTGTGTGTGGGTACGCCTGTGTGTGTGTGTGTGCGTGCGTGTGTGTGTGTGTGTGTGTGTGTGTGTGTGTGTGTGTGTGTGTCACTGTGTGAGTGAGGCTGGGCCCTTTTTTTGTCGTGTTTTTTAACCTTTAGCTGCGGAAGAAGACAAAACGTAGTAAAACTGGTTGTTTTAAAAGCAGATTTTAACCACATTCTTAATCTGTGCTGTGTGTGTTACACACACACACACACACACACATCACCCATCTCACACACACATACACACACATGGCATGTTCAGGCTTCCACAAGGCCACAGAAGCCCAAACTCTGCCATGTTCTCTCCACTGGAACAGTGCGTCGCCTGTTTATGTTCATGTTCTAGATCTAGTCAAACTCAGCACTCAAACTCTGAGAAAACATGAATTACACAGATAAACAAACACATGGAAGGGAGCAGAAGAACTCAAACATCTCCTCTGACCATGCACTCAAACATCAGAACTCAGCTCAACTGGATGTCAAAAACAGAACATGGAGACAGAAATAATGTGAAGAGAATCACCTTCTGCACTCCGCCTTTCCGCGCTGCTGTTCTAAAACGGGTGCATGGAACAAAAAACTAAAGTTCAGAGCGTACACTCTTCTAAGACTTGGGACAGAGCTTCTGCTTTTCCAACACGGGAGACGACACGCATGGCAGGAGCAAGGGGCGTGGCAAAGACATTTGCTCCGCCTTCCAGCCCACTCTCCCCAAATGAGCCGGCCAATGAGCTCAGATGGAAAAGATCACGCATCCACTCTGAGCACAACGGCCTGATTCAGGGGTGCCCTGTCCAACTGAGGCTCACATGGTATGAAGACAAAGTGCTGTTAAACTGTGTCCTGCGTACAATGTCTAAATGCTTTTTCTATTGAGGCTTGCTGAGAAATACCTTGTTTCCTATAACAAATAATTGATTAAAAATAATTATATTTATCTTTTTGCTTTCCTCACACGGCAGGTGCACACTCATGCACTCACACTCTTCCCATTCTGAGAGCACCAGCACCACAGGTCTCCCCGCTTAACACTCCCTGAACACTCTCTCATGTTTAACGCTCCCTGAACACTCCCTCCTGTTTAACACTCCCTTGTTTAACTTTCTCTGCACACTCTCTCCTGTTTAACACTCCCTGAACACTCTCTCTCTCCTGTTTAACACTCCTTGAACACTCTCTCCTGTTTAACTCTCCCTGAACGCTCTCTCCTGTTTAACACTCCCTGAACGCTCTCTCCTGTTTAACACTCCCTGAACACTCTCTCCTGTTTAACTCTCCCTGAACGCTCTCTCCTGTTTAACACTCCCTGAACACTCTCTCCTGTTTAACACTCCCTGAACACTCTCTCCTGTTTAACACTCCCTGAACACTCTCTCCTGTTTAACTCTCCCTGAACGCTCTCTCCTGTTTAACTCTCCCTGAACACTCTCTCTCTCTCCTACATCACCGAGTTCACATAAAGCTCCTTGTTCTGACTCCGACCAGGTTGGATTTAGCTCAGGGTGGTGGGGGTTGGGTGGGGTTGGGTGGGGTTGGTGTGAGCCAGACACCCGCCCAGCTGAGCTCCAGCTGTATGTCATACAGATGGTTCAAACACATGATGACCAGCAGAACGATGGAGAGTATGAATTGAGAGAGGGAGGGAGAGGGAAGCAGAGAATGGAAGAGAGAGTAGCTGGAGGAAAAAGAGAGAGAGTCTTTCTCCCACTTTTCCTCTCATTCCATTACTGCCTGAATTTGGCAGTGGGAGCCAATGAGGAGCTCTGAAAGGAGGAAGAGGAGATACTCTGTACGCAATGAGGAGCTCTGAAAGGAGGAAAAGGAGATACTCTGTATGCAATGAGGAGCTCTGAAAGGAGGAAGAGGAGATACTCTGTACGCAATGAGGAGCTCTGAAAGGAGGAAGAGGAGATACTCTGTTCACAAGCATGCACATGTAGACACACACACACACACACACACACACACACACACACACACACACAGATCCTGCACAACCCCGCTCACACCCATACACCCCCCTCCACACCCCCGCTAACACACACACACACGCACAAAAACCCAAAAATCAGGTCAGCGCATTCATGGTGTCAGGTTTTCACACACACACATACACACACACACACACACACACACACACAGAATGTGTATGTCTGTGTGTCGTCTGGTCACCTGTTTTCCTGCAGTGCTCGTGCTGTATAAAATTACCGTTTGGTTTTCCACATGTTTTTACAGGTAACTGTAATTATATCTGATCTCAAAACTCTTCGATGTACAGCGCATGTGAACTTGGCTACGATCCCGTCTTATTCTACCACAATGGAAAAAAATCTCATCCTAACCCCCACAAGACATGCAGTAACACTGTCGTCAGCGCGCGTGTTCAACCAAAGTAATTAGAGGGAGCGCGCGGAACGGCGCTGGCATTCTTGAAGCCTTATCAGCTCCGCGCAGCCCAGTCCGTCCCCTGGCGCTACCGCAGCGCTGAGCCGCTTTCTCTAGTCCGCCCCGTTACTCGAGCCAGACATGTCTAACAAACTCTGCGCTTTCACTGGAAGACATGCAGTCGCATATGACATTTCAGCCATTAGCTACCGTACGTCCTCTAAACACCCAATACACTACTATTTACTGTTAAATGCCAAAACTACTATTAAATGCCAAAATATATGTCTCCGTTGTTTAACAATGGGTGGACTTGTGATGACTTGTAAATGAAACGTGAAGGTAAAACAGGATACGCACCATCAAAGACGCGTGGCAGGTGAGATTTATCAATTTCAATCTCCGTCATCATGGCATTTATTTTGCAGGCAACATCATGGCACTCTGCATACAGTAAACATGAAGCAGTTCGAAGACATTTTTAATGTTACTGAATTAGCCGACCCACTGTTGACTAAATCCAGCTGAAATGAAGGCTACTGTAGCCTGGGACTCTTTTTCCAAACCATTCATTACGGTCGTGATTTGTAATTTTCTAAAAACCCTTAACATAATGTCGATATTGTGCTGTAAGGACGATAGCGATTTTAAGCTTTCCCGAACGTGAGACAGTTTAACTGATAGCTTGCCAATGCATTTCAGGTTGTCATTAATACGTGATGAATTAAAATTTCGCAATCACAATTTGGGCATGCCCGAGCAAAAAGAAAGACCGAAACATTTGTAATGAATCAAATATATTAACAAAACAACGCAGATGTCACTTAATAAAACAATATTTAAAAAATGGTTATCACCTTATTAAAACACTTCGTTTTACTCGTTTGCGGCCAGGCTGTAGTCTTTAGTCGTCGCCCCTCGATTGACAGCGAAACTTGAGTGGAACCAGCCACATCTAAAAAAGTCGTGATTTCCGCTGTCGCTATGCAACTTCCAAACACCTAGCAAGCAAAAGACAAAAAACAGGTATGCATTTCTGATACTAGAGAGAATGTTTAACCCAGACAAATATCTACACGTATGCTAGCGTTCAAACAATGCCACAGAAGCATGCAAAAGAAGTTTCTTTTGTTTCTTCAGTTGCTACCAAAACCAGCAATTGTATAGACAGCACTTCGCACGCCATCTGCTGGTAATGTGAAAAATGACGGTCTTGTATCGGTACGGTCCTAATTCCCCGGGTTCGAAGGACTGACTATATTCTTTACATTCTCATTACAGTTATGCCCCGATTCTCCTGCTTAAAAAAAAGAAGCACATATTCACAATTCACGTTTTATTCACACCGCACCATAGTTCTTAAAACTAGCAAGAATCTGTTAAGGACCAACGTTTGTGTATTCTGAAGAACAAACTGGCACACATAACAATGTTTTCTACATTAATTCTCGCTGCTGGCGTAAGTGACTCATTCCAGGATTTAAGTTCTCAACAAACGCACACCAGTCAGCGATTTTATCAGGAGCCCTCGAGCAGGTTTTTCTCTCCAGCACGGTAACGGCCCGCCTCCTCGCGCGCGTACGACTAAGCATAAACTGGCGTTTATGGCACGTCACTTTGCGTTAAAGTAGCCCGTGTCACATCTCGTGAAGGTTAAAGGTAGTGAATCATTTTAAACTTTTGCAGTTAAAATAGTCCTCTTACATAAAATACTTCTAGTAATAGAACTAAAACTACTAAAACAATAACTAAGATAGTCATCACTACAGCTGTTACTGAATATTACTATATACTACATTATATGCTATAGTGCTACATTACTTTAATTAGGTCTTCTGTATTTATTATTGTCCTATTTAAATATAAAGTTTACCTATTAGTGTTAAATCATATATACACAGGTATCTGCTGAACTGTGTAGAATTATCATCTGCTCCATGCACTAGAATCTTCCTGTGGTACACCTGTATTCTAAACTTTACCTTTCATGTGGCAAACATACATAATTTTTAAAACCTTGTGGTTGACCTATAGGTCTCTTAAATTCAATCTATACAAAAACTCTAAAACTCTGCCGTGTAGAAATCACCACTGGAATTCATGTTTAGACCTAATCTGTCTGTGTAACTTTTTTAACAACATTGTCAAAATACAGCTTTATAGAAATTTGGCTAAATGCACCTTACTTCAAAGTCAAAGTCAAATTTATTTATATAGCGCTTTTTTATTTTAATTTATATATTTACTATATTCATTTATATTGTGCTCGGTCACGCAGTGCCTGTTGCCATGGCCACATTCCCAGTATTGCCTCTTTGCACATCTATAGTATTAGAAATAAACTATAAACAGTTAAGAACACACTAGTGTGTGAGAGTAAACAGTGTGTGAACGTTCACACATGTCACTCCATTGCTGAGTTCCCTTCACTGGCTTCCTGTAGGTGACCACATCAAAATTAAAACCCTGATACTTGCTTACAAAACCAAAAATGGTCCAGCTCCCTCCTACGTGATGAGACGGGTCAAAGTACCTTGAGTACTTAGAACATCAAGTACAGCTTGGCTCGAAACACCAGGTTTCAAGTCCAGTGGTAGACAGTCTTCTAGGTTATTCTCTGTCCTGGCTCCAAGATGGTGGAATGAACTTCCACCGACTGTCCGGACAGCAGAATGCCTTGCAGTCTTCAAACGCAGACTAAAGACTCATCTATTTGTACAGTATCTCTGACTAAAGACTCATCTATTTGTAGAGTATCTCAGACTAAAGACTCATCTATTTGTACAGTATCTCTGACTAAAGTCTCATCTATTTGTAGAGTATCTCAATGACCAGTGATGCTGTACTTTAATGATTCTACCAATGCTGAGTAACTCAAATTTGAGCATTTATTTTTCTTTGTTACTGTATTCATCATTGTTTCATAGAGCTTATATTAGGACCAGCGTGATTCTTGTATTTTAGCAGTGTTTTAGTTCAAATGTCTACTGAACTCTATTCTCCTTACTGGCTAAGATGCTCTCTGTGAGTCAGCAACGAATCACTTTTTGTAAGTAGCTCTGGATAAGAGCAACTTGATAAATGCCTTAAATGTAAATGTAAACATATAGTGTGTGATATGTATACGTGCGCATCCATCAATGTAGAATATTAACAGTAATACCAATAGTACAAACAACATATTTATTTATTTATTTAGTGTGCATGTGTGCCGGGGGGGGGGGGGGGCTGCTAAGGGAGAAACTGCTGATGTAGACAATATTAAAAATACTAAGTCCTGTTTTGACCTTCTCGAAGGCCAAAGTACAATCAACATCAAGGAATGACGTGAATGACCAGAGAGCACAGGCCTGGATTCACCGCTGGTGCCTCTTAAGGAAATGAACTGCCCCGCCTCGCCCTTCCGCCGCCTGCCTCGCTCCCACACCTGCGCTCGGCCCGATTTATGAACTTGGCCAGTTCGCACATCGAAGCGGTAAAACACGGCCGGCCCTGACGCCAGGAGTGACGAGCATGCTCCGCTTTTATGGCCCGACTCTGCAAAAAAAAAAAAAAAAAAAAAAAAAAAAAAAACCCAACAAAAAATAAAAAAAAGACACGATGCATCCTTCTGGATTTACAGTCGGAAGAATATGTTAAAAACTCAGGGCCAAAAACGCTGGCTGGAGCATCAGACGCTGGGGGGGGTGAGGAGAGATCGGTGTGACGTCTGGGCTGGACAGGTGCTCCACACCTAATGGACAGAGAGGTATATAAGCGTTGCACAGGAGTAGGGGGGACACCTTTCGCCGAGCCACCCGTCTACATACAGTCATGCTGGGGAAACTGCTGTCCTGCACCCTCCTCCTCCTCACCACTCTGGAGCCTCTACTGGCGCACCCTGTCACACACTCCGACATGCCCTACGCAGGACCGGGTGAGTGACACAGGCAGCTTTCACACACACACACACACACACCCTGATGTGACCTAAACAGGGTATGATGAGTGCTGGAGGGACATACATGCACAGACACACACACACACACACACACACACACTCGGAATCCATCTCGCGTGCCTCATGTGTGTAAAGAATTGGGTGTTGCTGTTTCAGCTGGAGGGTCAGCGGAGGAGGACCAGCTGATCAACCCAGGAGAGCTGATGTACCACCCCGCCCCAGCTTATCTGCCTCGGGGGGCAGCAGGGATCAACTACCCCACCCTCCCCAGAGGGGACATCAGAGAAGGTGAGCCAGAGAAGCACAGACTCAAAGCCAATCAGAAAGCACCAGTGTCAGCAGAGCAATCAGACTCTGACATCCTGTAAGACATGCAGACTTCCTGTTTGGCTCTCAATTTTGTGTTCAAAAACAAACCTTCTCCAGTCTGTTGTTTTAACAAATGCAAACAACTAAAAATCTACAGTTTGTCTTCTGGTTTCTGTATAGCAGAGACAGAAAAGCTGCTCTTTGTTGTCTGTGTATATCTGTTGCTGCTCACCTTGGACACTGATTTGATCCGTTTTCCAGCAGGTGTGAGAGCGGATAGATCCTTTCTCTCCAACCAAGCGATGGAGGTAAGTCTGGGTGTGTGAAAAGCAGGCAAGTGCGTGTTGGGTGTGTGTATGTGTGTGCGTGATGGAGGTCTCAGCATGGGCTGTGTGTGTGTGTGTGTGTGTGTGACGGAGGTCTTGCGCTCTTGTGCAGGCGCTGATGGGAAAGGCCTCCCTGGATGTCCTCAGCCGCTTCCTGGGTGGACGCAAACAGTACCACAAGAGAGGGAGCAACACTGACTGTTTCTGGAAGTACTGCGTCTGAAAACAGGAAGCATCATGACCAAAAGACCCCAGCTACCTGAACCTCACGCTACACACACACACACACACACACACACGTGCTTGCATGCTGTCACACACATCCACATACACACACACACTGCTGTAACTGGTGTTGTGCAGGTTAGTCACCCTTCGACAGTGTGCACACACCATCAGACACATTTATTCTGTACATTTACTTTAGCACTGGTGTAAATAGAGTAAATACTGTACAACAAAATGTTTAATATAAACATTCAATATTAAGTTCTATGTTAAATAAAATAAGCCCATTTTAAATAAAACTATGTTTCAAAAAAATTGTGTCTTTGGGTGCCAGTTCTCCAATGTAAAATAATTTCAATATTTGATAGATAAAATAAATCACTGATGCGCTTAATCACACAAACAGAACTTTATTTGGTCTTTAAATGTCTTTAATAGCGTCACAAAATACTTCCCTGAATTCAAGACAAAAATGGCTTCATGGTTTGATGAGTTATTTTGTTGTGAATGTCTGCTTTTGTAAAATACACAGTACTGTTATTTACATTTAGCATGGCTAAAAACTGTACAAAAATTGTGTTTTGGGACACAAATCTATAGAAAACATCAGCACAGACAGTGTGCATTGCGTTCTTCTAGAACGTGGCCAGACCAATCAGAATGCGACATGACTGACCTACGGACACACCAACTTGGGATGAGGGAAATATCCATAGAACAGCCACGTACGGATACACTGTGAGGACAAACACCATTTTTCTGGCATAGCGTTTCAATAAATTAAAAAAAACAACAAAACCAAAAGACCCAATCAGGCTAACTCATAACGGTGCTTTGTGGTAACCGTCTTTTGCCCTTGAGTTTTTTTTTTTTTTGTACATTTCAGACTGCTAAGTTTAAATTCCAGACAGCTAAAAGTTAAACGGGTGCTGAGCTGGGCCCTACTGGAGGGTTCAAACCCCAGCTGTGCCATGCGTCTTCCTCGGTCAGGTGATCTCCATCTAGCTGCGTTCTCATTGGGAGGGAACGACTAAAAGGCTCCTCCCTCCTTCTCTTTGCCGCACCCTTCCTCAGGTGGTGGCCAGAGCTAAAGATTGTCCTTTGGGCTTAAAATGTTGCAAAGCTGAAGAGAAAACTGTGGTTGCAGGCCACTTATGGAAAGTAGAAGAGGAGGAAGGTGACTTTACTCCTCCCAGATTTGGGGCAGTGACATCAGATAGGGAGGAGCTTTCTTAACGTAGAAATATGGGAAAGGTACAATGACGAGTAGACAAAAAAATTTGCTGAATCATGCTGAATCCCTCCTGGACCAGGCCCAGGGGGTGAACAGACCAGCTCAAACCACCCCAGAGTGGAGTACGATTGCGCTCTTCTCTGTTGCGGACCCCGGCATTTCCTCAAAAAGCAAAAACATTTAGTGCCCAAAAGCAGTAAGAGGGTTGGTGTAAACATCATGAGCATCAGTCATCAGGATGGTTCATTTCTTTGATCTCCTCATCCTTGTAGCCAAACTGTCGACTTGGCAGTGGTAATAAAGTCAAACTGAAACCGGTGGAGTGAACTTTAAAGCACAATGGAGTAAACAAGCTTGTGGTTGAGCCTCAGCAGAGCAAGGACTTTCCAAAAGTGATCAGATCACCTCAGCTTTAATGCACAGATGCCATGAACAGACCAAGCCCCACCCCCCAAAGAAAACAAAAACACACAACTTCATAGATAATGAATCAGGAGTAAAAGTACACATCTCACTTCTTTATCCAACTTTCACTGAGCAAAATCCTAAAGCAGGATGGTGGGGTTTGGCCAGACAGAGAGGATTAGGGTGACGGGAGTTGGGAAATTGCTCCGGCACTCTCATAAATGCTGTATCATCACGCTGCACAGCACCTCCAACCCCCACACAATATGCACGAAGGAGTCGAACCCTAACCGTATAAAAATAAGAACCAGAGACGCGCCGTTTCAACATGTAGATAAATGGTTTTACAGTAAGAAGGTAAAGGATTCATGTTTGGGTAGATTCATTGTTTGGAATCACGGGCGACAAAGGGGCGTGGTCTGGGAGTGGAGGAGGAGGTCCCGCCCCCCCTCCCCCAGAGCTCTGCTCAGCTGCCACACACCGCAAGGTCTGTGTGTGTGTGGCGTCTGGTCCTCAGCACTTGGAAGCACCTTACGTCCCGTCTGTGCAAAGGCCGAGCGCTTCTAGTGGCACGGAAACACAAACTCCGCCTCCTGTCGGGACCAATCGGTGAAAGGGCAGGGCCGGTAAGCGGCCATAGAGCAGGAGGGGGAGGGGAGTCAGGTGTTGGAGGCGGGGCCGATGTCCTCTCCGGGGCCGTCCTTGGGGGATCCACTGCCTGCAGTGGGCGGGGTCCTCGTCTGTGCCGGTACATCACTGCCTTCCATGGCACTGGAGTTACAACTAACGCAACCCTGAGAACAAATAGCAGGAGTTTAGGGGAGGAACAAGCGATCAGACACGTACAGGAACAAGCGATCAGACACGTACAGGAACAAGCGATCAGACACGTACAGGAGACAGAGGTGTTGATACCTAATGCGTAGCAGGTAGCATCATGTCAGTCATCCATCAGTAATTTTTCATCCATTAACCCACTTGAGTTTTAAACAACACAATATCACAATATTTCTACCACTGTAAAGGTTTCCACACACACAAAAAAAATGTAAACAACACCACAGTTCAGTCCTGTCGCATCAAACAGCAAGTTACACAAGATCTACACAGTTCTTAACGTTCTGAAATAACAGAAAGTCAGTTCCGACATCTGCTGTTAATCGCTTTCAGAACAGCAAACCATCACAAACTCGTGGCGCCCGTGTTTCGTTCACTGACGTTCCTCCTTCAAAGAGAGTGTGTGTGGAGTTCCACACCTGTGTGTTGATCTCCTTGGGGACGGTGTGGTGGTGGATCCAGGGGTGCACCTCCGCCAGTTCCTCCTTCTGCTCCTGTGAGAACCAAGGCTGCAGAGGCTGTAGAACCAGCAGCTTCTCCCGGTCCTCCTGCAGAACCTGCACAGGGTCCCTGCACAGGAGAACCCACGCACACATGGACAGCACAAATGTGCACACACACACACACACACACACACACACACACACACACACACACACACACACACACACAGAGTTATGCACACAAATGTGCATATACACATACAAACACAAAAACATTGTTTTGGGGGTGGGGTCACCAGACACGGACAGGGTACCTGGGTCGGATCTGATAGGTCATCATGACGGGCTCGGGCGTGCGCTGGATCAGGGACCACAGTGAGCAGTCCGCGCGCTCGCACATCTCCTGGGTCTTCCGGGCCTTCCGGGACGTGTCCGACGAGTCGTTACTGGCAAAGTATTTGCTGCTGTTGCTGCTGTCTGTTGGAGCAGAGTGGATCAGAACCAAGGAATCAGCTGGGAGCATCAGCAGGGAGCCCAGGAGTCGGGAGGGGAGGGGGGGGGGGGGTCGTTCGTGCATGAGCGAGCAGGTACCCGTGTGGCTGGTGGAGGTTCCGTTGGAGCCCGAACCCGAGCCCGAACCCAGGGAGCCTCCGGACTCTCCAGAACCGCTGCCCGAGGCGTTGGAGTCCGTCCCGGAGCGGGCATCCTCGTGGAGCAGCAGATCCAGCAGAGCGCTGGAGGAGGATTCGGCATCCTGATGCTCCGACTCACTGGCAACGTCCTCCTGGACCACACCGGTGGGGGAAGGAACAGGGTTACCGTACAACAATCAAATCTGCGTGAGGCGTGGGTGGTGCGGATGGTGTGGAGCAGGTGGTGCTCACCCCCTTGGCACGCTGCTCGTGCGAGCTCTCGGCCAGCACGGCACTCTGTCGCTCCGCCGGCTTCGGAAGCTCCTCCTGCAGGAGGTTGAGCTGGAGAGGACTGCTGGACCTGGAGAACAGCACCGTGGGCGGAACCGCCTCAGGCTCCTCCCCCCCCGTCCACGGGGGATGAGCAGGAGCGGAGCCCAACTCGCCGCCAGGAACCGACTGCGGAGGGGCGTCGGCCACGGGGACGAACGGGACCTGTGAGAAGGGAGGAGCGACGGTGGGCACGCCCTGGCCGTACAGGGCACAGGTGGGCACGCCCTGGCCGTACAGGGCACAGGTGGGCGCGTAGGGCAGGAGGACGGCCACGACGGGCGCAGCAAACGGGTTCGCGAACTGGGCGACGGGCGGCATCGTCACGGGAACGCCCGCGGGCAGTCCCGCACCGGGCGGGGCCGCCGCGGGGTAATGAGGCGACTGCATGGGCGGGACGAAGCTGGGCCAGGGCAGGGACAAGCCGGACGAGGACCGGTTGGGGTCGGGCGAGGTGAACGGGCCGCGGGGGCTCTGGCGCCTGCCCTCACTGTCTGACGACTCCTGTGGCTTCAGTCGCTTGTGCTTGTGTTTGCCTGAGTGGGACCTGTTTCTGCCGCCCGCGCTCGGACACCTCGGGCCAAAATCACCTACACACAGACAGGTCAGAGAGACAGACAGAACCCGGTCAGAGACTGGAGAAATAAACATAAAGATTGTCCTCGTGTGTATGCACTCAGATACACACACACATACACACACACCTCTGTGGTTGGAGGGAGCCACACTGCTGGTGTCCTGTTGCAGGTAGGAGCTGTAGGGGCTCTCCAGGATGCGATGCCTCAAACGGTCCACATACTCCTGCTCCTCTTTCTGGGTGTGGGCAGACAGCACCTCCTTAGTGAGCCCCACCACGTGCAACTCCTCTGGAGCGACGAGGGAGGGGCTGGGGGCCGCATGGGCGGGGCCTTGGGTGGGGGCGGGGTCAGTCGGCTCACTGCCCATTGGGGCGTCCTCTAAAGCGGTGACCTCTGGAAGACGGAACAGAGGTCAACGAGGAAAACGGAACGTTAAAACCGCAACAACCTCGTTTATAAACAACGGAGACAGAGCAGTAACAGAGCGCGGAACTGACAACACCCTGTAGTTAAACAGGGAATTGTTAGCAAGAAACACATCCCGACTACTTCCTGAAGAGCAGTGGAGCTTAAATCAGTGCTCTGGCTAAGGTGTTTACCAATTTATTTGCATAGACCATTTAATTAGCTTGTTTGTTCATATTTATTACTCCAGAGTATGTGCAGCCTTCAATTTGTTAATCCCCTCACACACCTGTTCGCTCACCCATGAACACCCTCCAGAAGGCTGCGATTCACAAAGAGGAAACAGTATGCCGATGTGTTTACACACAAGGATCTCTCAACCAGATTAATCCGTTGATTAATCCGATTTCTTTGCACATTATTTCCAGTGTGCGTGAGACTAGACCATCCGGATTATGAGAACTAGATCAGAAGCTAACCATAAATAACCAGGGAGGGGTTGTGTCTGTTGTTTCCACGGTGACTCTCACCTGACTCCGGTTGGGGGACGTGTACGATGGTGCTGCTGAAGCTGCACTGGCTGGTTATGGACACGACGCTCAAGGCCTTGTCCGACAGCGTGATGTCGGTCAGCGGGGCGCCCACCACCGCCCCCGCGGAGGGGGTGACCGTCGCCGGAGCAACAGCAGGTCCGTCCGGGGCCCCGCCGGCTCCCGCCGCGGCTTCTGGAGAGGAGAGGGTCTTGTCTTCCTCGGACGTGGAGGAAGAGGAAGCAAAGGAGAGGGACTCACTCTTGCGCTTCAGCACGGGGCCGCTGCAGCTCTCCAGGTACCTGGGAAGGTTGGGAGGGTTGGCGTGAGCAGCCGGCGGTCCGTGGAAACGCCCTCAGAAGTCTCGGAAGGCACCGCCCCCCCCCTCACCTGATGATGCTGTCCACGCAGTTGATCTGCTGGTACGAGGGAATGTGCAACTGCTTCCTGTACGCCGCCTCCAGGTTGCCATGGAGACGCCGCAGTACTGGGCGAGGAACAGGTGTTTCTGTGGAAGAGGAGGAACCACACACACACACACACACACACACCTCAAAGCTGTAACAAGGCTTCTGCAGGCTTGCAAACACCTGAACACTCTTGCCCTCAAGGCTGGTATTTTCAGCACTAACGACGTGTCATGGCTCTACCTGAAGCTACTGGCGTGAGCGCCGTGTTCACATACAGCTGCTGCCCATCAGTCTTCACTTCACTAACGTCCACACACACCTGCTGCAGACGGGCGGCCTGCACACAAGATACTGCATCTTACTGCCGATGTAGCACCCCAATGCCAAACACTCCCCCGCCCCGCCCGCCACACGCGGGGGGGGGGGGGGGGGGGGGGGGGGGGGGGGGGGGGGGGGGGGGGGGCGGGGGGGGGGGGGGGGGGGGGGGGGG
>JAOYMR010000067.1:0-15354 GCA_025802075.1 Tenebrosternarchus preto
CAGATCTCCAGTTTGGTCACATACTGCATACTGCATACTGGATTTAGCCAAATTCAGTACGTGAGTAGTATGTAGTAGGCTATTTCGAATACGGCCATTCTTTAGCTTCGAAGGCATGAAAGGTCATTAAAGTTCATGCAGGGCTACGAAGCACGCGCACACACGTGATCGTTCACGTTTACTGCCGCGTTACAGAGGGCTGGATCAAGCAGTTGAAGGCGCGAGAGACGTGAAACGGTTAAGCTCGCGACCATAGATCAGAGCGGGTTTTTGTTCGGCCTACATGCTCAGCAGAGCATGCGCTCGTTCGCGCGACCCCCATCTCAGATAACCCCCCCCCCCGTTTAAAAACACCGTTAATAAGAATTATAATCTAAAACTATTATTTTTCAGTTGATTGCATGTTTTTGTTGGCACGTTTTAACCTTTAAATTTTTATTTATAGAATGAAAAGGAAGAGCTACATTTAATGTTTTCATTGTCCTGTTCAGTTCAGTGATTATTTTACAAAGTAGTGTCTTTGGACGTTTTTCCATAATAAGTGAACGAGGTGGAAGGTGACCACTGCCACCCCTGGTACCGCATGATGCACTTATCTAGAACCCTCTGTCTAGAACCCTATGTCTACTCTAGTCTAGAATCCTCTGTCTTCTCTAGTCTAGAACCCTTTGTCTACTCTAGTCTAATAAACTTCTGTCTAGTCTAGAACCCTGTTTAGTCTAGAAAGCTCTTTCTACTCTAGTCTAGAACCCTCAGTTTACTGTAGTGTCTCACTCTCTTTCTGTCCTCACTCGCAGCGTTTGGCTCCATCATCTCAAGCTTTCTCATGTCTCACCCAATGTCTCACTCTCTATCTTTCCATCTGTTTCCCAGTCTCCTCCTTCTAGATCTGTCTCTGTGTTTTTCTCTCGGTTTCTTCCTCTCTCCAATGCTCAATATCTCATTGTCTCTCTCTTTCTGTCTCACTCTCTTTCTCCCACCATCTATGTCTCCTTCTCACCTTCCACCCCCACAGTGAAGAGACGATGTCCTAGAGACGAACACAGCTGAGACGATGTCCTAGAGAGAACACAGCTGTCCTCGTCCACCACTGCTTTATTTACACAGTCCCAGTTTTATTCTTCTTCTGTGACTTCTCCATTCTCTCTTGTCAGAGTCTGAACAAACGATATGCAATAGTGGATATAAATGATTTAATAAAGAAGCAGAATGTGTTTCTTGCAGTAGTGGGCGTGGCACAGCTGTATATCATTGTCAGGCCACGCCCCCTCACAGAATGGCCAGTCGTCAGGGGTAGGAGTGGAAATGAAACATTCATAATTATCTGTGCTGTTGTTTCATAAATGTCACTTATTATGGAGTTTTGAATGCAAATAAGGCCCTTATGCAAATGGGTAGAGTGAGTGGGAGCAAACAGGAAGTGTGTGTGTGTTTGTGTGTGTGTGTGTGTGTGTGTTAGAAATGACTGTAATGATAAACAACAGTTTCCACTTATATAAGCAACACAGAAAGGCCATCAGACTGTAGAAAACATCCTACAGCTATGAGTGTGTGTGTGTGTGCATCTCTGAGTGTGTGCATGAGTGTGTGTGATTGTAGCTATGGAGAACACAATGAGTACACACCTCTCTGTGTCTGGATGTCTGGTCTGTGTATAGACATCTGGTCTGTGTCTGGACGACTGGTACAGTCCCACAAATAGTCCCACAGGTGCTGCCTCATTCACACTGGTACAGTCCTACAGGTGTGTGTGTGTGTGTGTGAGTGTGTGTGTGCATGTTAATTGTCCTTTGTTTAGTGAATGTATTTGTTAGAGGTTTGAGGTAAAACAAAATTACCCAAGAACATTATACCACTTAAAGCACAGATCCCTTGTACAGGGTAACCTTTTGAAACAATCAGAGTAACATATAAAAGCAGAAAACACTGAATGTTATTTTATATGAAAGCAGGAAGCACTGAATGTTATTTTTTTAATGAACGTACAATGTTCGTTCCGGTTCCTGTAGCTGACTTACGAAAGCATGCCTGCCGTAGCAGGAGCGCGCAGAGTACTTGAGAGTTTGCTGCCACCTAGTGGTGTATGAACTTTAATGCAGGCTTGATGCATAAACTCGGTCAAGGTGTGTAAATGGTACTACTGCGTAGCATGTTCTTTGTTTTGAAACACATTTACACTAGAAAACGGTTCAGTAATCAGCTAATGAACAGAATCAGGTTGATAAAATCGGTTATAATTAAAACCTTTATAATGACGTATGTCTCCAAACGGCCCATATCCTATTATTTTATTATTTTGTTGTATTTTATTCCATGTACAAATTGTGTGTGGAATTACTTTTCAGCAACAGTGATAACTCATTTTTACTCAACTAACTTCTTTATTACTGTTAAAGACGTCGTCTCTCTTACTGTGCCTTTAAGATGGATAGAAGATAAATAAGCTCTGTTCGGATTGGCTGCCCTTTCATCGTGCCTCAT
The DNA here is from genome assembly GCA_025802075.1 of Tenebrosternarchus preto. Lineage (NCBI taxonomy): Eukaryota > Metazoa > Chordata > Actinopteri > Gymnotiformes > Apteronotidae > Tenebrosternarchus > Tenebrosternarchus preto. Next base: position 2,482 of record JAOYMR010000067.1, read on the forward strand.
TCAAAACCTGAGAACTGGGCGGGGCTAAACAGCTGTAGGGAGTTCTACACTGCTGAATAGGCATGGATATGTAAATGAGTTTGTTCTTGTGACGTGAGAAAAACAACTTAGATTTTCTATATGAGTGTATGGACTGGTATGGAGTATGGAGTAAATGGTGTGTTTTGAAATTAACAATATTTACATATGTACAGTTGAACTGTTTATTTTGTTAATTGTTGTGATATGCTTATAGAAAACAAGACAGATATCCTGTCCTGGTGTGAGTATGTTTGTGTATGTGTGTGTGTGAGTGTGTGTGTGTGTGTCTGTATGGCCAGTGGAGGTTGGTGATGTCTTCTCTCTTCCTGTGCCTGATGGAGTCCCCCAGGGGGCTGTCGTGTGTGTGTGTGTGTGTGTGTGTGTGTGTGTGTGTGTATGTGTGAGAGAGAGAGAGCGAGAGAGAGAGAGAGATAGAGAGAGAGAGAGAGACGCAGTCCCCCAGGGGACCTGTGTTTGTAAATGTGATAGATAGATAGATAGATAGATAGATAGATAGATAGATAGATAGATAGATAGATACATAGATACATACATACATACATACATACATACATACATACATACTTTATTGATCCCAGAGGGAAATTCTAGAAACTGTGTTTGTACCTGTGTTTGCAACTGTTTGTAACTGTGTTTGTACCTGTGTTTGTGTTCTCCTTGATTCAACCCCCCTGATCAAGTACATAACCTGTCCTCCATGAGCTGGGGTGTGTTCTAGAGATCAAATTGTTGTTGACTTGCCGGAGACTCATTTGTACTAAATCTTTCAAAACTATTGAAAATGGGAGAACTGAAATGGGATCTGAAATGGTAAGCTGCAAGTTTTTGACACGCCCTGTGTCGCCCGACGAAGGAGAACCTGTGCCTGCTGTTCACCGGAGCTGAACCATCCATCCTCTGGTGATCTCTAGCCAGATCTCATCTCCTCAGCAGACTGCACACACCTGAGCCAGGTAAGAACTGTGGGTCACCTGACACAGGTGTGTAAGAGCTGGAGCAGAACTGTTGGGTTGCTGTAGTATGTGTGTGTGTGTGTGTGTGTGTGTGTGAGTGTCTCAGACATACGCATGAGATTAAGTAACACAAATCTTAATCTCTGTCTTAATCTCTTAATGTGTCTGTCTGTGTCTGTGTTTGTCTCTCATGCCTCTCTCTCCTTTTCTCTCTCTCTCTCTACCACCCCCTTCTCTTTCCCACACTCTCTCTCTGAAGAAAGGCTGCTGTAGAGGGTTATAGAGCAGTAATTACAGCTGTTCTCCAAACTAGTGTAAAGCCATTAGCCGCTGAGGCCACACCCATCCTGCTCCGTGGTTAAGACCTGCTGTGTTATAAACAGGCGGATCTGAGCAGTGAGAGGATTCAGGTGACACCTGAGAGAGGAGGGGGTCTCTGCTTCCAGACAGGAATGAGAGCATACTGCAGTCCCTGGATACATACTCAAATCTTTACTCAGATCCTTACTCAAATCCCTGCAGGACAAAGTTTTAGCCCCACGCTACCGTCTGCTGCTACATGCAAATGTTTGAGTCACTGGATTTGAGTGGTTGTGGTTTTGTTGTATTTACTTTATATGGAATACAGAGTATTTGCTGGATTCATTTTCAATATTAATTTATGTTGTTTTTTATATAACACAATCTTGAATGGGGCTTTCAAGTTGAAGACTTGAAGTTATATATAGAAAAATGAATCTTTCTGTGAAGCAGAAATCCAACAGCTAAAATCCAGCATCATATACTAACAACTCAAACCCAAAGCAAAAATCAATCCCGACAACTTAAATTCAACCCAAGCAAAGCAACTCAAGCAAAGCAGCTCAAACGCAACAGCTCAAACGCAAGTCTCAGCATCAGGTTGCAGCTCGTCACTGCAGGCACTGGTTTGATTAAGTTTAACAATAAATTCTATTACTTTCACTATAAACTATATTAAAAAGTATATAAACCAGATGGAAATAACTAGAGTGGCGACGTCCGTACTTGACATAAATAAACATTTATCAGAATCAATTAACTAAATGTTTAGGACATTCACATAAATAGTGGGTTTATTTGGATTCTAGATTAATTATTCAAATGCACATTCAAATAAATGCGAACTTTCGAAAAAAATAATGGGAGTGGGTGGGGTATATTTTTTAACCGACTCCAAACGGGCATGTCACGAGCGCACGGCGGAAACGCATGCGGCGGGACTGAGTGGGCAGCAGTGCCGGACTGCGTTTGGGCGTATCGCGCAAGCGCAGTGCAACTCCGCCTATTCCAGGCCAGTGCGGCAGGCGGACCGCAGAGAGTGAGCGAGCGAGCGAGAGAGAGAGAGAGAGAGAGAGAGAGAGAGAGAGAGAGACTTCATGGGGAACACTCAAAGTTAAAAGAAGAGGAAAATCCGCTAAAAAAAAATGACGCGAAAATTATAGCCCCGAACAGATCGCTCAATCACGCCCACTGACATCCCTAAATATGGCCGAATAGAGATTTTACGTCTCATCCTGAACGTTGGCTAAGCTACAGAATCCAAGGATCATGCCAGAGAACGGGTGAAAACTACTGCAGTTGTCTGGATTTGACGAGCGGTTAGCGGACGCTCGAGAGAAGCAGCAATATGTTTTCAATCTTAACAGCGGATGATATAGCCGCGCGCGTTCTCGACGTTTAGAGCGGTGTACCGAGGAAGCTACAGCGCGAGGATTGTACCGTTATTTGGGGGAAAAAAGATTTTTGCGCATTGAGCTTGATCGCTGGAATGTCATCTACTCGTTTCATTGCATAGTTCCGTGCGCGCCCGCGGGATATAATCCAGCCACGCGCGGATGCCAGGATGGGAGACTCCAAGGCGTGCAGGAAGACGTTCGTCGTCCCGGCCATCAAACCGTTTGATCACTATGATTTCACAAGGGCTAAAATGTCCTGTAGTTTAACTTGGCTCGTGGCTAAGGCCTTTGGTTCAGGTAGGTGGCGCCTTTACATATTTCCTCAAACATTAGCTGAGGGAGAATGCAAACCAAAACGATGCTTTTGTCGTTGGGGCAGCGTTTAATAAGCACCGTGATTTTGTTCTGTTTTTACACCGGACAATATAGTTGTAATCGCCCTGCTCCGGCGGTCTCTTAGAAACCATGTGTAAGAACAACGATACCGCTGTAGCGTCATTCACTGCGCTGCGTCTTCAAATTAATCGGTGGGGTAAAAGCTCTCCAGGCAGCGCGGAGAGTGGGGTTTAGATATCCAGAGTGGGGTTTAGCTCAGGAGTGTTCTAGTCAGCACAGGAAGGGATGAACTGTTGCGTGTTGCCTTTGAAAGCTGGAAGCCAGAGTATTCCCACAGGGCGGGGTCAGTCCTGAGGCGGTAGGAAAACATGACAATTGCTGCCTTAGAACTTACAAATGCATGGTTTAATAAATGCTTGCACTTTAAATATAGTGTGCTTACGTAAAAACGACTGTAAAAGGAGAATTGGTAGGTAATAAAATTGGTAAACAACAGAACATTCAAAGAACGTTTATGACAATACGCAAATTTGTCTAGAATGGCTAAGACCAGGGGCACATGATGTCGTGGACACACGTGTCATACGTTAAGGACATACACATGTGTAATACGTTAAGGACATACACACGTGTCATACATAAGGACATACACACGTGTCATACGTTAAGGACATATACACATGTAATACATTAAGAACATATACACGTGTAATACGTTAAGAACATATACACGTGTCATACATAAGGACATACACACGTGTCATACGTTAAGGACATATACACATGTAATACGTTAAGAACATACACACGTGAAATACGTTAAGAACATACACACGTGTCATACGTTAAGGGCATACACACATGTCTTACGTTAAGAACATACACACATGTCATACGTTAAGAACATACACACGTGAAATACGTTAAGAACATACACACGTGTCATACGTTAAGAACATACACACGTGAAATATGTTAAGAACATACACACGTGAAATACGTTAAGAACATACACACGTGTCATACATAAGAACATACACACGTGTCATACGTTAAGGACATACACACATGTAATACCTTATGGACACATTTGGAATATGTTGTGGAAACACACAGACACACACACACACACATACACACACACACACACTTGTAATGCATTATGGATACACACAGACATCTTTAATGTGTTATCAAAACACACACACACATTCTCTCTCTTACACACATACACACACACTCTCTCTCTCACACACACACTGTATCTCTCACACACTCTCTCTCACTCACACCTATACACTCTCTCTCTTTCTCTCTCTGTCACACACACACACACTGTCTCTCTCTTTCTCTCTCTCACTCACACACACATACACATACACACACTGTCTCTCTCTCTCTCTCTCTCTCTCTCTCACTCACACACACATATATACACACTTTATTCATCAGCCTAAAAAGAACTAGAGAGATACCCCACAAAAACAAAAAGACAAAAAACACCATCAGCCTGAAGTGTCACAGAGTAAGACAGTTCAGTAAGAAGAGAGACGAGTCAGTGAGAGGAGAGACAGTTCAGTATGAAGAGAGTCGGATCAGTGAGAGGAGAGACAGTTCAGTATGAAGAGAGTCGGATCAGTGAGAGGAGAGACAGTTCCATATGAAGAGAGTCGGATCAGTGAGAGGAGAGAAAGGTCAGTAAGTCTCTCTCTGAAACAGTCTGTCTCTGAAACAGTGCTCACTTGCCCTCAGCTGAGCCTGCAGTCATACTAAATGGTCTGAAATCAAAAGGCTATTGGTTTTGGACTTATTTTCATTATAAAAATTAATTTGTGTGTTTATCTGTAAATATTTTCTGACAACAAAGTGATGGTACAAACAGTAGAGGTGTGTGTGTGTGTGTGTGTGTGAGGTTGTGTGAGGGTGTAAGGGGTTCACTTGTTTGTCTGAGCTGTTTTGAAGTCCAGCATGTGTAAGATTGTTATTCTCCTGGTGTGATCATGAATACACTGCTCCTGGACCTCATACAGAAACTAATCTCTATCCAGCACACTCCAACCACTGCCTGCCCCAGCTCCACTCTTTCACATCTGTGAAATGATCCTCTCCTCTCCTCTCCTCTCCTCTCCTCTCCCATTAATACTTCAGTACACTGAAAAATCCTTAACATGATCCCAGGATGGAATTTTCCAGAACAGGCCTCAGTGGTAGATGAAGCGAGTACACACACACACACACACACACACACACACACACACACAGAGTGATGTGGTAAAGCAACCCGGCTCACCACAACAGAAGAGGATGTGTGTGAGTGTGTGTGTGTGTGTGTGTGTGAGAGAGAGAGTGTGTGTGTGTGTGTGTGTGTGAGTGTGTGTGTATGTGTGTGTGTGAGTGTGTGTGTGTATTACAGAAGCTGCCTGTTTTCCCTGTCAGTCTGTATATTTGGGTCATACAGTATGGGCCTTACTTCATTTTTCATCACACTTTGACCTTTCATGTTTCTGCTGTGAGTCAAGGCCCACAGAGGATCTGCAAGATGTGGACCATTGATTAACCCCAGTGAAGCTCCACCCACTGCTGTCTGAGGTCACACCCAATGCTCTCTGAAGCTCCACCCACTGCTGTCTGAGGTCACACCCAATGCTCTTTGAAGCTCCACCCACTGCTTTCTGGTGCTGAAACATCACCATTGAAGATTTTAGGCCCCTGTCCAGTGGTAGAAATAGGAGGGCTGTTTTAAGCAGACAATCTTGGATTGACTTTTGAATCATGATTATTATTTAATTATGACCATAATCATTATAATAGAATGGACTTTGTTCATTCAGACTGACTGTATTTTGTGCTTGATCCATTGACATAATTATGTTCTTACTAGTGTTCTGTGTCCTAGAATAAACACTGCTGCGAAAAACAAACCATAACAAACAAACAAACGTACAGGGGAAGTGCTCACTGGATAAAGCACTTCACTAGTAAACAGAAGGTTGATGGATTAAACCCACTGTTGGGTCCCTGATCAAGGCCCTTAACCCTTAATCTGTAACTCTGCTAACCCACAAGATGTACAAAACCAAGCAGTTGCCATTACTGTTCCTGCACCTTAACCAAAACTCTAACACAAGTAGCATGGGCATGTTTTTAGCCTGATGCTGATTGCTGGCTATTAACTTCCTCCGTTGTTAGCCATATTAGTAGTGGTTGGCTTGCTCGAGGTTACAGGTTGAACCCTAGGACACTCAAGGTTACAGGTTGAACGCTACCACACTTGAGGTTACGGGTTGAACCCTAGGAGTTTGGTGGTAGCTTGGCTTTCATGTTCTTCAATATGGAGCTGACATGCTGAGAGCAGCTTCGTAACATCTGTGGTGTAGTGCATGGGATGGATATGATTGAGTGTGTTTTACATCATAGTGGCCTGCTGGCTGTGTTCACACACTGCACACGCATGTGACACGCCTCACACACATGTGACTGGCTACAGTTGGTTGGTATTTCTTAATGAAACAAGGGAGGAAGGTTCTTCCCTCCTGTAACAGAAACAAACACTTACGAGTACAGTCATTACAAGTACAATCATTGCAAGTACAATCATTGCAAGTAGAGTCATTATAAGTACAATCATTACAAATACAATCTTTGTCTTTGTGGTTGACTCACATGCATATCTTATAAAGAAGTGTTTGCTGAGCACAATGCAAATAAAAACATGATGTGACTGAACTGTGCTGTGGCTCTTCTGGACTCACACTGTGTTTGCAGCTTAGACACAGATAAACGTCACTGCCTTTAACAGCATCCTTTTGTCAGATTCAGATAAATTTGTACGTGTCCATTTTACAGAGCCTGTTTGGTGTCTGTGGTTTAATGGCTGTCTTAGTTCAAATTCAGAGAGTCAATTCCAGATAGTGTCTGTACTGTAAACTGAGCTGAAACGCATCTGTTTAGACCAAGTTTCAATTCACGAGACTTGACACAGGAGTTTAACATCAGTATGAGAAGAGTATTGCCTGAAGATTATGTAGCACAGCACAACATGGACTGTGATTGCTGATCGATGTCTCAGATAATGTTGACAGCAGAAAGAATTGTAACAAAACAGTTTCTTTGTGAACTGAGATGCTGGCATGACTAACCCTCACCACTTCAAAGGGAAAACAGCACATTTGAGATGTCAAAGTGAGCACAGTGGAAGTTACTGGAGAATTTTTTAAAACGATTTCAGGAAAAAAAAACAGCTATGGAAGGAACAGCTGTGCTAGAGGGAACAGCTATGGAGGAAACAGCTGTGCTAGAGGGAACAGCTATGGAGGGAACAGCTGTGCTAGAGGGAACGCTATGGAGGGAACAGCTGTGCTAGAGGTAATAGCTATGGAGGGAACAGCTGTGCTAGAGGGAACAGCTATGGAGGGAACAGCTGTGCTAGAGGGAACAGCTGTGCTAGGAGGAACACCATAGATGCCTGGACCACTCAATTCCTACGTTGCTACAAAAAATATTAGCAAATCCCTAGACTATTAAATGCCTTGATCTGATGACTCTGGTGTTTGTGACGTGTGTTTTATCCTTCTGCTGGTTTCTGCCTGCCATAAGAAGCCCTTCAGTGGTGGCAGAGCAAGAGTTGTTCAGCAACTAAGCACGAAAATATTTTATGTTGGTCAAAAGCTTTTACATTCTCAGAAATATGATTTATATCATGAATATTTGGAGTTTTCTACAAGGATGTAATAAAACAATGGAGATAAATTGTGCTTTTAGTAAAGCAAACACATAATTATTTTTGTTAGATTGTTTGAATGCAATTAATTTAATCAGCAAATGCTAATCTGGTGCATCAGAGGTCTGTCAGAGGGGTAATTTGCACAGCAAAGACTTTTTTGGCTGTAAAAACATTGTAAAGGCAGTAATTATTAAATTATATATACACAGTTTGGGGGAGGAGTCTAGCAGCCCTGGTGTAAATCTAGCTGAGGCTGTCTGTGCTGCACAGAGAGGGACAGTGAAGCAGGTCGACTCCTCACTTCCTCCCTTCCGGACGGAGCCACTTCCTGCCTTACTCCCAAGCCTCAGGCACACAACGGGAAAAGTACTTTTCAGGAGCGGGATCAGGAAAGTGTGTGTGTGTTTCTCTGGGGGAGGTGTATTTTCTTTTTCAGAGTTTGGCAGAAGGAGGTTTCCCCTGACCAAGCAGTTTTTGTTGAATGTTTTGTAGTTTTGTGTTTCAAGTTTTCCCTACTGAGTCCCGAGTGACTGGACTGGCTGAGTTTGATTACAAGCTGGTGAGTTCTGTAAGAGCACCAAAGACACTGGGATACAATGTTAGGATACCACACTGGGATACCACACTAGGATACCACACTGGGAATGAGTATGGTTGTGTCAGAGGCACATGATCACATGATCACACACATTCATCAGAAGACTCTAGCCAGAAGACACACACACATACACTAGGCATGCTTTAACATGCTGAAACACATACAATAAATACTGAACCTTTAAGATATGTGTTCTTGCTGCTGGAATATATGAACATACACAGACACACACACACACACACATTTAGCATGCTTGAACATGCTAAGACACAGAAGATAAGATGAGATAAATACTGCACCTTTAAGACGTGCGTTTCCTGCGGCTGGAAAATATGAACACACACACAGGAAAAGCTGGAATCCACTCCAGGACACTGATGGAGGGGCAGTATGAGACAGCAGGAATATGTTTCCAGTTTCTTCTAAATTTTATAAGGTTTTATTCATGGATAGAAAAACTGAGATTTGAGTGCAGATAATTAACACACACTGAGCAGTTACCAGTGTTGATGTGTAAATGTTATGCATTTTTTTACAGGTAACATTCACATGTGTGACTAACTGATGGAGTTTTGCTATAACAGGAAAGGCACTGTGATTGTGGGTGTGCTTGGTTGTTCCTGTGTGTGTGCATGTGTGTGTGTGTGTGTGTGTGTGTGTTTGTTCGTTACTGTGTGTGTGGATGTGGGTGTGTGTGTTTGTTCGTTACTGTGTGTGTGGATGTGGGTGTGTGTGTTTGTTCGTTACTGTGTGTGTATATATATGAGCCATTCTGGCAATATGGTATCTGTAAATGGTGATTTTCTGAATCTGAGCCATTGTTAATTCTGTAACAGAAGCAGTTATTTATTAACCCTTAAACATTGACAGTGGAGCCTGCGATGTTTCACATTAAAGTAAGAGCCAAAGAACACAGCTATTCATTCATCTACAACAATATATGTATCTGTAATAATGTGTGTACCTATAGAGTCTATAGTGGACTAATGTAGTTGTGTAAACTCCAATAATGTGTGTGTGTTTGTGGGCCTAGGTATGTGTGTGTGTGTTTGTGGGCCTAGGTATGTGTGTGTTATCCTAGAGAGATTCCCTGAATCAGATTAGAGGGTAAACAGTGTTAGAGAGAAATATCTTCTCTGTTAAAGTAGAGAGGTCTAGATATTCTTTTCACAGTGCCCAGATCAGGTCATACACTCTCACTGTCCTCGTATAGGATTACATAGATGTCCTTCTCACTGTTCTCAGATCAGGTCACGCAAATATCTCTCTCCGTCCTCAGACCAGGTGTTTTACAGATACCCCTCAATGTCCTCAGATCAGGTCATACACAGATAACCTTTTCACTGTCCTCAGATCAGGTCATACACAGATAACCTTTTCACTGTCCTCAGATCAGGTCATGCACAGTCAGCAATTAGGATTAGCATCTGCTGCACCAGAGACAAGTAAATAGAAATCTGCATGTATATGATGTATATGTATATGTTTGCAGCATATTGTCATTGGTTAACTATTGGTTATTTCATTTAAATAATTTAAAATCAACTTCAGATCAATCATTTTAGACTGTAAGCTACAAACCTGACTCATAATGGAAGTTTTGTGATATATTTGATGTATTGATATAGGAATATTTTTTCTAAGTGAATTTAAGTCTTGAATTATCTTGATGTTTTGGCTCAGCAAACACTCAATCCATTCTGTCTCTGTGTTTGTACAGTAATACTAATGTGTCATACAGTAATATTGGTGTGTCATACAGTAATACTAACGTGTGATAATAATAATGTCATATAGTAATAATGTCATACAGTAATACTAATGTGTCAGAGTAATACTGATGTCATACAGTAATAATGATGTGTTATAACTGTCAGAGAACTACCTTTATTCCTCTCTTTTCTACTGAGCTGGACAGTGTTATTAACCCAAGCGTTGTTTAGCGCACAGTTAAGGTCAATGTCCAGCCTTAAGTGGAACACGCTCAGACAATGAGCGTCTGTCTGGTCAGTTGTGAGTATGGACTCGAGCACAGGGGACCCGTCTGGACTGGGATGTTGAGCCTGCACCCTGCAGCTCTGTGTATTGTCACAGCTCTTCCTGTAGATGACGCTCTTAACAGGATTCTGGCGTCTGGCGCTTTTCATTTTTCAGTTTTTTATGTTGTGTTTTTATGGTGACACTGTCTGGTGATGATGGTCGTTCTTCTCTCCCTCTCCCTTCCTCTCTCTCTATCTCCACCTTCCTCTCCTCCTCATCACTCATTACTCCATCCTTCTCTCCTCTTTCCTATCCCCTGACCGTTCTCTCCTCCATTCTCCTCCACAGACAGTGTTCCGGAGGAGCTGCAGGATCCGTTCTATAAGGACCAATATGATGTGGAGCACCTGAAGCCTCCTGTAGTGTCCCTGCTGCTGTCTGCCGAGCTCTACTGCAGGGCGGGGAGTCTGATTCTCCGCAGCGATGCCGCCAAACCCCTGCTGGGCCACAACGCTGTCATCCAGGCCCTCGCCCAGAAGGGTCTGTACGTCACCGACCAGGAGAGACTTGTCACCGAGAGGGACCTCTGCCAAACGCCCATCCTGATGGTCAGAACCCTCTCTGTTGTTGTTCTGTTGATCTCGTCTAATCCAGGCACCTGGGAGGGTTAGTGTGTACATGGCCCATGACATGTGAACACAGACACAGCCTCGTTTACACAGACACAGCCTCGTTTACACAGACACAACCTCGTTTACACAGACACAGCCTCGTTTACACAGACACAGCCTCATTTACACAGACACAGCCTTGTTTACACAGACACAGCCTCGTTTACACAGACACATATTTGTTTACAGAAACAATTCTTGACAGAAACAGTTGATAGAAGGCTTCTGGTTCTGGCTCTTTCTGCTCAGGTTTTCTTTCTGGCGTTCTTGATTAGCACCGCGTGCATCGTACTTCATAACAACTACTATGAATTTGCACTAGTGCCTTAAGAAACACAATAAGCTAGCTATAAACAGGTATGTTACTTGAGCTAGCATGCAAAGATAGCTACAAACAGGCATGTTACCAGAGCTAACATGCTAGGATAGCTACAAACAGGCAACGTTGAAGCTCTGTTTACATAGCTAACATGCTAAGCTACAAACAATATGGCCATTTTTTCGTATCCAAGCCTCTTCTCTGAGACAGATCCGACTGAGCTTGTTTCCAGCCCTTTATGAGCTGATCCAGGTATGTATATGAGGTGATCCAGGTGAGGGAGACCGCGAGTCCTCTTCCAGACAGGCATTTTCCCCTCCTACCTTAATGATGTCATGGCGGGGAAGGTCCAGGAGTCATTTGTTTATGTTTTCAACGTCAGTGCTCAGCATAGAAAGGGTGGAGAAAATAAAGTCCAGAGTGAGAAGCGGTTCTTTCTTGTCCTTCATGTAGAAGCGGTTCTCGTGTGTAGAAAACGACAGCCAAAATGCAGCTGTCATGCGTTGGTTTAGCCGAGGCCCAGCTGGCTCAGGAGACAAGGTGACTGGCTCTTAGACGCAGGTACACTGGATGGACAGCAACGTCCGAGCCTATGCTGGTTCACAGAGAGAATAGAGTAAGTAGAGTTTGAGGAGTAAATCTCCATGGGGTATGAGGAGTGTTGTTTCTCTGAGGGTTTGAGGTGTGTTGTTTCTCTGAGGGTTTGAGGGTCTGTACGCTGAGAGAAGGTGTGGTTCTCCCACACTGAGCTTTACTAGTGTCACTGTGAAAAAAGGAGGCTGATGAACAGGACAGTGGTCACTGCACTCTGTGCTGCAGTCATAATAATAATTCAGCTCAGCACACACAGACTCACACACACACACACACACACACACACACACAGACTCACACAAACAAACACACACACACTCACATACACACACTCACATACACACACACACATACTGCAGTAGGAAAATATGAATGATGCCTGCATGAGTCAGTGAGAGAATGACCTTCTCAGAATCTAGTGCTACAAGCTCAGTTCACACACATATACATACACATACTCACACACACACACACAGACTCACACACACACACACCCACACACATATACATACACATACTCACACACACATGCTTAATCATGCACAGTCTCACACACACACACACACAGACTCATACACACACACACTTACATATGCACACACACACACACATATCCATATACTCTCACAAACACTTTCTGCTGCATGTCTCTCTCTCTCTTACAATACCAGTGTGAGTAGCATAGAGATTAGCACTGCAGCAGAAGTGTGTGTGTATGTGTGTGCATGCATGTGAGTGTGTGCGTGTGTTTATGTGTGTGTGTGTGTGTGTGTGTGAGTGGGTGTGTATACATTTGTGTGTATGTGCAGATATGTCCTCTCCTCCACTCCTCTCCCCTCCCCTCTCCTCTCTTCTCCTCTCCTCCCCTCTCCTCTCCTCTCCTCCCCTCTCCTCTCCTCCCCTCTCCTCCACTCCCCTCTCCTCTCCTCTCTTCTCCTCTCCTCCCCTCTCCTCCACTCC
>JAOYMR010000069.1:0-12529 GCA_025802075.1 Tenebrosternarchus preto
AGCTGGCATGCAGCATTAGAGTTAATCCCATGTTTTGCAGCGTGTTTCTGGATTAGGGAATGCCCACATCCATGTAAGCAATCATTGGGCTTACAAACAATTGGAAAGGTTCTGTTCTTAAAGGATCAGCCAGATCACTGGAACCACATCCAACTCTGTGTTGATGGAACAGTGGTAACTGTGATTGCTGTGTGTAACCACTGACTCTCTCTCTCTCCGCAGACGAGAGAGAGTCACAGAGAGATGAATAGAATTTTACTGGAATGTCTGACCTCAGCTCTTCCAAATACGTATATTTCTTAGGCACAGTGGGAGAAGAGCAGCAGTTCTCCACAGGTCCCAGTAAATTTCTCTGTTGTGACTTGTGAACAATCCAGTGTGTATGTGTGTGTGTGTGTGTGTATGTGTATATATGTGTGTGTATATGTATGTGAGTGTGTGTGTGTGTGTGTATGTGGGTGTGTGTATATGTGTGTGTGAGTTTGTGTGTGTGTATGTGTGTGTGTGTGTGAGTTTGTGTGTGTGTGTGTGAGTGTGTGTGTGTGTGTATGTATGTGTGTGTGTGTGTGTGTATGTGTGTGTGTGTGTGGATCACAGTGAATAAAGCCAAAAAAGTAATGGAGTGAATGAGGGAAGAGGAGGAGAGGAAGAATGGAATACCCAGAGGAAAACAAGGAACTGTGAGTAATATGAGAGGAAGAGAGAGAGAGAGAGAGAGAGAGAGAGAGAGAGAGAGAGAGAGAATGCAAGATAGGGCTGATCAATGAGATAAGAACGATGTGATAAAATCTAACTCATTCTGCCCATTTACAGGAAGGAGTTGAGTAATCATTTCATGTGATTTTATTACAAAGGGCATTTAACCAGAGACACAGTAGTGGAGGGTGAGAGGGAGGCAAGATAAAGTGATTTATATATTTTTACCCTCTTATTTTTATTTTATTAGAATGATAAAATTCTAATAAAAATAAACAAAAAAATAATAATAATATTTTTGCAAATTAAGTTTTTGGCAACATTGCTATTTTCTCCTGTCATGTCAATAAAATACACATGATTTGATTTGAGTGGGGGAGAGAGAGAGAACAAATTCATATGGAAACACACCATTTCTAATATGGATGAAAGTAGGTAAATGAAAGCACATTTACTACAGTGATCCTCTATTCACTGAACTACAGTAATGTTCTCTTTACTACAGTGATCCTCTGTTCACTGAACTACAGTAATGTTCCCTTTACTACAGTGATCCTCTGTTCACTGAATTACAGTAATGTTCTCTTTACTACAGTGATCCTCTGTTCACTGAACTACAGTAATGTTCTCTTTACTACAGTGATCCTCTGTTCACTGAACTACAGTAATGTTCCCTTTATTACATCATGCATTATTCACCAGAAGGGATGCTGTTCCTTTACTTTGTCTAGTCGTCTTGATACTTGATTCAGAGATATTAAATATCAGTGGATTTACTGTTTGCAAACATACATGTACATGATTTTATTCCTACATCATTTAATCTTTATTGAGAGATTGTATTCATGTGTGTAACTTTAACTGTCAGGTTAATTTCTGGATATAAGAACATTCCCTGAAGTGAAGTTTTCCATCCTATAATAAACTGATATGTGGAAATACTCCATCCTGAAGTAAGATGATGTAATGTGTTGAAGGTCAGAACAGGTCTGCTACATGACTGACTGTTTAGAGTAATTTACTACTAAACTATTGAGATTAATTACTAAACTACTGGATGATTAATCAGATCCTTCCTGTTCACCAGTACTCATTTACCTACAGAGGGACAATTATTGCTAATCTGCACTAACTCAACAATCCTCTAACACACTTCCCTGTCACTCAGTTACCTGGTGATGCTCACACGTCATCAGACACACCTGAGGACATCACACATCTGACACACACTCAGCACTCACACGCCTCTGATCTACAGTTACGCAACTTCAGCTCAGAGTTTAAATCTGCCCCAAAATTCACCAACCCGAGAAGCACTAGAGACACTTACCCCAGACCAAAGACTGGGGTAACCCTAACCCTAACACTAACAAGTACACTAACACAGTAACACTTACTCTAACACTAACCCTAACACTTACACTAGCACTAACACTTACAGTAACACTAACCCTAACACTAACACTTACATTAACTTTCCTTGTCAGGAATTAGTTTTCAGCCGAGATAACAGATGTTTTTCAGCAAAGTACATGCTACACATTCAACACAGCGCATTCAGAACAGCACATTCAGCACAACACATTCAGCACTGAACATTCAGAAAAAACATTCAGCATGGCACATTCAGAACAGTGTTTTCATCACACCACATTCAGAACAACATATCCAACACAGCACATTCTGCACAGTGTATTCAGCATAGCATCACAAACGTGTACCATCACACAATATAACTCAGAAATAATATAATTATAAACAAACAGACAAAACAAACGGTAAACACATAAGTGTAAACAAATTTATTATTGGACTTGAGTTCCTTCACTTACAAAATATTGAACAGCATGAGAGGCTATATTCAGAAAGTGCCTCCCAGACTGGAGATCCAGGAGATCCCAGAAACGGCATCTGAGAGCTCCGTCCAGAAGAGTATAGTCTTGTGAACAGTTAAGATACTACACAGGACTGTCAAGAGTATAGTCCTGGGAACAGTTAAGATACTACACAGGACCGTAAAGAGTATAGTCCTTGGAATAGTTAAGATACTACACAGGACTGTCAAGAGTATAGTCCTGGGAACAGTTGAGATACTACACAGGACCGTAAAGAGTATAGTCCTGGGAATAGTTAAGATACTACACAGGACCGTCAAGAGTATAGTGCTGGGAATAGTTAAGATACTACACAGGACCGTCAAGAGTATAGTCCTGGGAACAGTTAAGATACTACACAGGACTGTCAAGCTCCCAGGACTCTGGTAGAGGACCCGAGCTTTTATTTTATATAGCAGCAGAGTTTATATTGAGAAGTTTATATTTATAAATGTATATTGAGAAGTGTAATCAGTAGCACTAAAAAACACTACAAGCAAAAGAAATTTTGCACTTAAAACACTTACTTTTAGAAGAAATCAGAAAGGCATATCAACATAAAACTGGACTGAACCCATGAAACATTACACACATGCCACACACACACCATACACACACACACACACACACCACACACCACACGCACACCACACAGGCAAAGATTTCTCTAAGAAACTGTGACTGGAGCTTGTACATGTGGATGGAGCTCGTACTGGGTTACTTTCACACAAGTAGTGCTACATTAAACTCTGCTCATGCAGCAGGGAGGATTTTAATAAAAGACAAACAATAAAAATAAAATGTACTCATTTTTAGAGTTTCTGTGCATGTAAAAAAATATATCCTGCCAATATTTTAATCCAATGCATACTTATTTCTTCAGAGTATTGTGGTTAAATATTTAAGTTATTATACTTAAATGTGAAAAGTGCAAAAGCAGTAAACTCTCATATAGAACAATTATTACTAATTACTACTAATGTATAATTCTTAGCAGTACTCAATAATACTTGGTACAAAAACATAAATCGGTGTTATAACTACTGCTAAAACCAGTTCATGCGCAGCTGTATTATGATAATGATCATTAGCTGCAGTTTGAAAACTGACACAGTTTGTTGGTTTGAAAGATTTTTTAAATCTCTTTTTTAAAAGTTTTGTTTTTAACGTCACTCCTTGAAGCGCTTTTGCAAATTATAAACGCACACCGAGCTAAACACGCTGTCTGAGATTCCGTTGCTCGGTAGCGGTGAGCTCCACCGGCAGCTGGAACGGCTTCCCTCCCCGGGCAGGACACCCACACCGCTCAACTCCAGTCAAATGTTCTTCCCACCAGCTGGAAGAACTTCCTGTTGGACTCGTGGAAGTAGTCCCGCAGCTTGTGCAGGACGTGGGTCGGCAGGCTGGGGTGCGGCCGGCCCTTGGATTCGTGCAGGCAGCGCTCCTTCCCGCGCTGCCGCAGGCAGTAGAAGCCCTTCGTCCCATTGAAGTAGAAGTTGTCGGGGCCGATCTGCGGCGGTAGGCCGAGGAAACGTTCCACGTGGCGCATCTCACCCAGAGGCTGGCGCACAAGCGCATCGCCGTCGACGACGTGGAGGCTGCTGCGGGGGAAAACATCCAGCCAGCGGCGCAGGTGCACATGGTAGACACTGCGCTCCACCGCCTTGTAGGCGGGGTTGACCTCGCCCGCCCTCAGCAGCAGGGCCTCCAGGGCCGGCGCACGCTTGTGCTTACGGAGGTGATTGTGGAACACCTGCGTGTAGTCGGACAGGACGCGATCCACGGGGTCACGCACGATGAGCAGCAGCCTCACGCCCGGGTCCATATGACGGACGCGCTCGGGGACCTTGCCGGAGGTGAAGTAGGCGGGAGTCTTCTCCACTGTCAGCTGCCCCGGCAGCGCGCGGGGCATCTGGGCCGCGTACCAGCCCAGCCCGCGCTGGTAGTGGGCGTCGCAGTCGAAGAAATGCACCTCGCTCTCGGCGGCCACCACCCCGCTGTGCAGGCTGAGCATCTCGATCAGCGCCCGCGTGCCGCCCTTCCTCACGCCGATGATGAGGACCCCGGGGAGACGCTGGGAGCCGTTCAGGGGCTCCTGGGCTCTGGGCGACTCGCCGGCGGGGTGGGAGGGGACAGACGGGGACTGGAAGAGGAAGAGGAGGAAGGCGAAGAGCGTGGCCGCCATGAGGACACTGTTCACTCCAGCCTTCGTCAAGCCGCCTGGTCACAGCACACCAACTGCCCCATCCAACAAAGAACACACACGCGCGCGCGCACACACACACACACACACACACACCCGCCAAGCCACTCACAAATACACCCACAGGTCACTACAAGAAAGCAGACGAGAAAGTTACATGATTGTTACATTAATCATGAATATGGTTATATTAATCAGCATTAATAATAGCCCCAAAAGATCATAATGAAATGAATAAATTGTCGTTGGAATTCCTGAGTCCTGAAGGCACAGTTCCTTCTGCACAAAACTGCTTCAGTGTTTAACACCTCAAAAAAGTGTTTTTGTTTGTTTGTTTTTTAGCTCTTGGTTTTAACGACTTTGACGATTTGACTGCATACAAGCTGCATACAAAAGATTCTACAGAAATAGTAAAGTAAAATAAAAATGATCTCCGAAAGACGTGTTCAGTACGGACGCGATTCATTAACGACGGGAAGTGTGCTGTACACAGCGCCCATGGAAAGCGCGTCTTTTATCCAGTACCGCGGTTAATGCGCGTGCTCCTCATTGAACTGATCGTTGCTTGCAGCACGAGCGCATCTCCCAAATTCCTGAGAAAGCTCGAGGCGCTGCGGGACGTTTTCCACGGGCTTTAGGCGGCTGGATCGTTTCAGAGTGCGGACTACCGTTTGTAACCCACTGTAACCAAACATTTGTTACTCAGTTATGAAGTAGGAACAAGCGTCTGTTCCGCGGCTCTGGATCATGCTTTCACTCAAATACACGCTCTGTATTACCAGACACAATCAGGCAGCTCTTACCTGCTCACCCACGATCTTGGAATTTGTTTCCACTAGGCGGTTTGTGCGTTTAGAATAAAAATAATCTCGTCATTCCGACAGCGTCCCACGAGCCAGAAACGGTTGCATTGTTGCCATTTTGTCCGCGTGGGACTAAGCAGATTCCATGGACCGGGCAACGCTCGCTCCTCGGTAACCTGCAGCCCCTGATGAAAGTTTCTTCCGCGAGAGCTTCTACGCTCGGAGTTTGTCACATATACACTAGATCCGCCTTCTCTTACGCGCGTGTGTGACGCCCTCCTACTGTGTCCAGCGACGACTAGTCTCACGTGAACTCCAGTTTATCAAACCGAATAACACACAGTCACCAGCGGAACAGTGTCACGGGAGCCTCTGTAGGCGCGGCTTGTGGAGTAAAGACCTTGGTAATTCAAGTTAAAGGGAAACAAGACCAGAACAATCGCTGGACCGCAGCCAGAACGTTCTGTAAATGATTACCTTGCGGTTTAATGCCTGTGTTCGTGAAGGGTTGTGTGTGTAGGAGGTTTATTTATGCATAAATACAGCACGCAGTTATTTCAGTGAGAGGGTTTTTTCGCATTTGCTCACAATGCAACTGTTCCTTTTTGCCGCACCCGCTCGTGTCTCCGTGCGGGTCTTTGTCGCTGTCGGACAAAAGTCCAAGAGCCGTCGGACGAGGACACGCCTGACGAGTCACGCAGTGAACACGTGCGTAAAACTGACTGACAGACTAATGATTGATCAGCTATTAAGTTTGGAGTCCATTCAGAAAGACTCAGAAAAGCTGGCGGTCACTGGATGAATTACATTACTCATGGAATACATCCAGAACTGGAAACTGGAGCTGCAGGGGTGGATCCCAGAACACTCTGCTTACTCTTACCCCACGACCATCATGGGGAATAACCTCCCAGGGACGCCCTCCCCCATCTTTGCAGAGATGTGTACCTACACCCTCATAGATGCCCCCCACACCACTGAGATGCTTCCCCACTCCCAGGACTGGCACAATCATACATACATGCACATACACTAATGCATGCATCACCAACACCTCACACACACATACAGACAAACCACACGCACACACAAATGCATGACTTACATATCTTACACACACAAACCTTACAACCTTGTGAATGTGTATAGGTGTGTGTAGTGTGTGTAAAGGTGTGTGCGCTGTCCCACATGTGTGAAGTGTGTGTGTGTTGTCCCATGTGTGTGAAGTGTGTGTGTGTGTGTGTGTGTTGTCCCATTATAAGAAGCTTTTAAAAACCTTTTTAGTACTGCCTTCTCAAATATGTAGGTTCATTTATTTATGTATGTGTTTGTATGTATGTGAGTGTGTGTGTGTATATATATGTATATGTTTCTTTTATCACTTGCTTTTTTCTTCTTTAATGTTTTATCTTCCTTGTAAAGTGTCCTTGTGTGTCCTGAAAGGCGCTTAGAAATTAAATTCTATTATTATTATTATTATGTGTGTGAAGTGTGTTAGTGTGTATGTGTTTTGTCCCATGAGTAGAGAGTCTGGAGGAAAGGTCAAATTAACCCTTTTATTCTAAAATCACCTGATTAGAACTGTGAGAGTTTAAGACTGATTGCGCAAATGTCTGAGTCATTAATACTTTTACTCCCACACACACACACACACACAGAGAGAGAATAAATTCACACACTCTGTATCTCACCAATGTCACAATCACTTGTAACAGATAACACTCACTTTTAGCAAATGTGAGATCACAGACTTTTATGACACTGAGGGCTTTGAACAGATTGCATAACAGTGAACATCTTGCAGAAATGAGCAGGTTTGAGAAACAC
This sequence comes from Tenebrosternarchus preto, assembly GCA_025802075.1. Taxonomy (NCBI): domain Eukaryota; kingdom Metazoa; phylum Chordata; class Actinopteri; order Gymnotiformes; family Apteronotidae; genus Tenebrosternarchus; species Tenebrosternarchus preto. The sequence goes on from JAOYMR010000069.1 coordinate 7,404, forward strand.
CGCTCTACATTTTCCCAGAGTCAGAAGCTTTGCTTGTGCAACATTTTTCCTTCAGAGTTCACTGGGGTGCGTACAGAGACGAACTGAACTGTCACTTCTAATGAATCAGAGCCTAGATATCAGTCAGGTATAGGCAAAATAAAACACAAAAAATACAAAACACTCTAGTAGAGTGTGTTACTGTTACTATAGGAATGTTACAATAGAAGTTTAATGGTAAGTGTAGTAGGAATGGGATGTGTAACATGTCGGAACATTCTGGAACATGCCGGAACATTCTGGAACATGCCAAGGTGGCCTTTGTCATCAGCAGGGAGGGAGATCCAAGACCAGGAGTAATGCGTTGGTGATGACGGGCATGGAGCTTAGGTGTAACTACCCCAACGCTGTGCTAAAGACCACCCACACTAGGACTTTAATTGGGGGGGGGGTTTACCCAGTCAGCCCTCACAGACCACCAATCAAAGCACAGCTTCACTTCTCTAGTGCCTCTCACCCACATGTTGATTCACCCACACCAACATTTCTTGTTTACCTCATTCTTCTGCCTGCAGGTTCCCATGTTCAGAGGACATTAGTAAAGTAGAGGACTGTGTAGAGGACATTAGTAAAGTAGAGGACTGTGTAGACGACATTAGTAAAGTAGAGGACTGTGTAGAGGACATTAGTAAAGTAGAGGACTGTGTAGAGGACATTAGTAAAGTAGAGGACTGTGTAGAGGACATTAGTAAAGTAGAGGACTGTGTAGAGGACATTAGTAAAGTAGAGGACATTAGTAAAGTAGAGGACTGTGTAGAGGACATTAGTAAAGTAGAGGATTGTGTAGAGGACATTAGTAAAGTAGAGGACTGTGTAGAGGACATTAGTAAAGTAGAGGATTGTGTAGAGGACATTAGTAAAGTAGATGAATGTGTCGAGGACATTAGTAGAGGATTGTGTAGAGGACATTAGTAAAGTAGAGGACTGTGTAGAGGACATTAGTAAAGTAGATGAATGTGTAGAGGACATTAGTAGAGGATTGTGTAGAGGACATTAGTAAAGTAGAGGACTGTGTAGAGGATATTAGTAAAGTAGATGAATGTGTAGAGGACATTAGTAAGTGGATGCTGAGGAATTTCCTTTTACTAAGACTTGTACTTAGACAACCAGTAGACAGGAGGAATCTCTGATTAAAAAGTAACTCTGAATGGTTATGTAGTTATGTTAAGTACAGCAGTAAAAGACCTTGGTGTGATTACTGACTCGTCTTTCACTTGAAGCCCACTAAGAATATCACTAAGAATCTCTCACCTCAGGAACATTGCTAAGAAAGATAATGTGATAACATGATGCTGAAATATTAGTTCATGCTTTTGTTACCTCTAGGTTGGATTATTGTAATGCCCTGTCTGGTTGTTCCAGTAGGAGAAAAAACAAGGTTCAGTTAGTCCAGAATGTAGCAATTAGAGTCCTTACTAGAACGTGAAGATATGAACATATCACACTTATGTTATGTCTCAGGGCTTCCAGAGCTCTGTGTTTCCTCCTGTTTCTCCCCCTTTTTAGTTATACTGTCATATCTAGTCCTGCTGGAGTCTCTGATTGCTCTCTGCACAATTGTACATCTTTCTGTACCCATTACATTAAAATAGCTTCTAATTCCTAATGTTCTCTTATATTTTCCTCCTTTCTCTTCATCTCCTACTCATGATACATCTGAGGATGCAGGAGATTCCAGAGGTCCAGATTCCTGACAATGATCTGTGGATCTGCCTGATACATCCTGATGTCCTTCTTCTGCTTAGAGTCTCACCAACTGAACATCACTCACTGATACTGAGGATGAACCACACAGACAGTTTAAAACCACCATGATGATCAAATTAAAGATACAAACCAGGACCTGTTGTGGACTGTGTCTGATATATAAAATCATCACAGGGAAATTAAGACTTTAAACTTCTAGAAATCTGGAGTAGACTTTCTTCACTCATCTTGTACTTCAATGTTTGTACCGGTGTTATTGTTATTGTGGTGTCTGGTGTGTTTGTACTGTTGTTATTGTGGTGTCTGGTGTGTTTGTACTGTAGTTATTGTGGTGTCTGGTGTGTTTGTACTGTATTTATTGTTATTGTGGTGTCTGGTGTGTTTGTACTGTTGTTATTGTTGTGTCTGGTGTTGATCAGAGGAGGATGGACCCCCCTCTAAGTTTCTTCCTCTTGCTCTCAGGGAGTTTTTCTTTGCCACTGTCACCCTTGGTTTGATCACTGGGGGATTGGACTCAGACATCTGTAAAGTTGCTTTGAGGCATTGGTGGTTGTAAAAAGCGCTATAGAAATAAATAAATTAATTAATCTGACTTGACTTCTGCTTTGAACAAATTCCATTATCCAAATTCCATTACCATACACACATTTTGCACAGCTCTGCTCAAGAGAGGTAATCCTCAGTGCCATTAACACCTTTATATGCGCCATACTGTAACTGTCCGTCATCTCATCATTTATCGGCCTAATTTATAATGGAGCTTTACAAGTGAGTCATGGTGAATGTGTGAATGTGTGAATACTATTTATTTTAGTATAGCAGCATATGCCAAGATGAAATGAGCAGCGCCTTTATTTTTACAAAGGTAATCCATGTCATGATGGGGCAATTTTCTCCTGCCCTAGTGGGGCATCAGGGGCCAAAGGCCACACAAACAATGAAAAGGCCACACAAACAATATAAAGCCCACAAACAATGTAAAGACCAAACAAACAATAGCACACACTTCTGTAAACAGAACAGTAAAACCAAACAGAACAGTGGAACAAAACAGAACAGTAAAACGAAACAGTAAAGCCAAACAGAACAGTGGAACAAAACAGAACAGTGGAACCAAACAGAACAGTGGAACCAAACAGAACAGTGGAACCAAACAGAACCCTGGACCAAACAGAACAGTGGAATATAGAAGGGGAACCAAATACAAATATGAGGATTTAAGCAGATATTGTAAGGAAGTGACAAATAGAAACTGCACATTTGTGTGTGTGTGTATGCATGTTCATGAATGTGTGGGTGTGTATGCATGTACGTAAGTGTGTGTGTGAATGCATGTATGTGAGTGTGTGTGTGTATGTATGTACGTGTGTGTGTGTGTGTGTGTGTGTAAGAGAGAGAGTGCGCATGTGCACGTATGTGTGTGTATTTCCTGTTACTCAGCACTGATAAAGGACAAAGGAAATGTTTACAGCACGTGCACACACACACACACACACACACACACACACACACCCAGTTACTCACACACACACACTCAAGATCATTATTTGCTCAGTTATTTTAATTGTGTATTATTGAATAAACCTTGAAATTATTTTGAATTATTCTGGTATTATTTGAATAGAGGCAGGAATGCTGAGCACGGACAAAAAGACACTTTCCCTTTGAGAAGTATCGTACTTACAGAAACAGCGATGACAGAGCGAAGACAAAGACCAACAATGAGTTGGTGACATGCACACGCTTCAATACACTCAACTAAATGAGACACAACGGCAACAAACTCTCACGCAACAGGCAACATACGCCACACACACACACACACACACACACCCAGACGTACACACATGCTCACCAGATACAACAACAGAGCATACCCCCACACAGACACGCCCACACAGACACGCCCAGGCGTACAGAAAGACACGCTCAGACAGACACATCCACACAGACACCCCCAAACAGGTACACGCCCAGACAGGTACACACCCAGACGTACACACAGACATGCCCACACGTACACAAGACATGGAAGGCGGCCAGGGCAGCCATCTTAATTCTAGTCTATTTTATTTAACATCAGGATTACTGAACTGTATTGGGATATCCAACATTATCACACACAGCATATTTTATATACATCATATAGCCCTAATTGTAACCAGATTCCTCCCTCCACTCTGTAACCAGACTCACACCCACACCAGACACACATGCACGTATACACACACACTCACACCACACATGCACGTATACACGCACACACCCACACCAGACACACATACATGCACATATACATACACACCCACACCAGACACACATACATGCATACTCAAATAGTTGTTTTATGATATCTGCAAAGACTTAACAGCGAAATGTTTCATACTGTATTTAAATGTTCAACATAACCCCAACCACATCATCCCTCTAATGGACTTAACACTGCAATGCAAAAAACTAAATGGAGAATCAAAATCAGTAAAACAAGTTGTTTCTTAATCTTAGATCTTTCAGATTAGCTTTCATCTCATACAAAACCTTTACAAACATGAGGAATTCACTGTAGAAGTTTCAATATGAATTCATATGAACTGTTTCCTGCTGCTGACTAACTGAAATCCCTTTTTCAGTTTGGATCACAGTCTGATAGAAATGCACAGGAATGTTCAAATTGAAATGAATAAAATTGAGATGAAATGAACCTGAGATAAAATTCAGACACATTTTACAATTTACTATTTATTTAATATGCTTATCATGTAATAAACAATTACATTAAATTCTCACTGATATTATTTGTAATGTAACTTTATGAAACACTACTTTAGAGTAAAAGTGCATATCTGAACATCAATACATTCAGAAGCTGGAAAGGAAAAGGTTGTGAATGAAGCCAGAAAAATTCAAAATAATTTCAAGGTTTATTCAATAATAAACAATTAAAAATAACTGAGCAAATAATTTAATCTCGTACAAAACCCACTCACTCACACACATACAGACATGAAAAAATTAGGACACCCCATTAAAGAGTCAACTCTTTAAGAAATGTTCACATATCAATGCCCAATCTTGTTTTTGTTTATTTCTGGAACAGAGTTATTTAATTGCAATTAAACAACCAAAATTAACACTGTTTTACTCATGAAACAAAAGTTATGAACAAAAATGCATATTATAATAGAGGAAAAGGTTAGGACACCCTACCTTCTAATAACTAGTGTTGCCCCCTTTGGCTGAAATAACTTCAGTGAGACGCTTCTTGTAACCACCTACCAATCTCTGACATCGATCTGAAGAAAGTTTGCCCCACTCCTCAACGCAGAATTCTTTCAGCTCGGAGATGTTTGAGGGGCTTCTTGCATGTGCAGCTCGTTTTA
>JAOYMR010000070.1:0-12168 GCA_025802075.1 Tenebrosternarchus preto
TGTGTATTATTTTATTTTTTATATCATATCATATCATGAGTGTCACCAGGAGAGGGCGGTAGTGAACCACAGAATTAACAGCAGATTCTATTTGCACTCTCTGCTGACAGTGACTGAAAGGCCCCAGTGTGGCTGATGTTTGTGTGACACATTTATGATGTGATGACATGTCTGTATATCTTCTTTCATGTGTATATTTTTGTAGTTATTAGGTTACCACATTATCATGCACATGTGAAACAGGGTTTATGGATGTGGCTGGATGTCTTTAGAGGAGCTGATGGCATTAACATGCTTTAACCGAGCCCTTAACCAGCTGTTCCAGCCGCTGTGGTGCGTCCACGGTGTGAAGGTGAGATCCTGTGGAGGAGTCAGCGTGTCGGAACAGTCCCATGGTCCCAGTGTGTTCTCGTTGCTAGGCTACCACTCACTTAGTGAGTAGAGTGAAGGGAGAGGTTACCACCGTCACTATCACCATCCAGACGCACAGAGCAACCCGACACCCCTACAGGTCTGCCGTGCCAGGGGGGGATCAGAGGCAGGGCAGGGGTCCAACTGCCCTCCTAGCTTGCACTGCCCCTCTCTGTATCATCTCTGATATCAGCAGGATGAAGAAAAATGTAAAAAAAAAAAACCCAGAAAACATTAAACAGAGTGCATTGCTGTGCTATACACTACTAGAAACATTAAAAACATTAAACAGAGTGTAGTGCAGTACTACACACTACTAGAAACATTAAAAACATTAAACAGAGTGTAGTGCAGTACTACACACTACTAGAAACATTAAAAACATTAAACAGAGTGTAGTGCAGTACTACACACTAATAGAAACATTAAAAACATTAAACAGAGTGTAGTGCAGTACTACACACTAATAGAAGCCGCTGGTATTATTCAGAATTTGGTTTTTAATTATTAATTAATTATTAATTTTATATTCATTATATCTATTATATTTAAGGTTTACCATATATAGTAATTAATTAATTAATTTCTTTTATTTTCATTTTATATATTATATTTAAGGGTTACCTTATATATTACTTAATTAATTAATTAATTTTCTTTTTATTTTATCTATTATATTTGAGGGTTATCTTGGATATAAGCAGCTCAAAGCACATTAAAGCTCTACTAGACACATGACTTCTTTGTTGGAACTGAAGTGATTATTGTTTTATTTATGATGCTGAACTTCCATCTCTGGTACAGATGTTTAGCTGAATCTTGTTTTTCTCTTTTGCAGCAATTCAATAATAAAATGTGATTAAACAAACTAAGGAACATGTTGATTTGATGTGTCGGACGCTGAGCTTTTTGAAACATCCATGTTGGTCCAGTGCTGTGCAGGATGATTTTACTTCATACGTTCAGTATCACTTTGCTTTGTAAATCCTTTATAATTAAACATAAAATATTTCTGGATGGTTTAAACCAGGTTGGACCCTCCTCCTCCTGCAATGTGTTCCTCACTTCCTGAGCAGGTGTAGCAGGAGTGTTGGGGAACCTTCACCCTGCACTCTGAGCCTCCAGAGATGAGGTGAAGGGAGGTGAGGAACTGAAGGACAAGCTGCAAGCAAGTGCGAATGAATCGCTGTCCAAACAAAAATGCCCAGAGCTTGCTCTTCCCGCTGTTACCGTGGGCACTTGTGTTTGGTGTGGATCGTTGCTAAGCACTTCTGTTGTCCTGCATATCTTATAGCAGATGCTGTTATTTCAGGATCAGCCTGGACTGCTGTGTCATCTCTCCCTCTATCTCTGTCTCCTCTCATCTCCCTCTTTTCTTTCTCTCCTCTCTCATCTCTCTCTCATCTCTCTCTTTTCTCTCTCCTCTCTCTCTTCTCTTCTTTCTCTCATCCCTCTCTCTCATTCGCCTCCTTTTCCTCTTTATCTCCTGTCCTTTCTCTCTCTTCTGTCACTCTTTCTCCTCTCTCTTACCTCCTTTCTCATCTCTCTCCTCTTTTTCTTCTCCACTCTACTCCCTTTTCGCTCTCTTTCCACCTCCTCCTCTCCCCAGGATTGTGTGCTCCGGAGGTCCTGAGGTATGTGGGGGCTTGGTGTGTTGGAGCAGAGAGCATCAGGTTGCACTGGCTCAAGCTCTGTGGAAAGAGCTATTTCAGTCATGCCCGATGCATTGCTCTCCTGCATTCACACCGTCACTCGTGTTACAGTCACCAGATGACTGACAGCTCCCTCAGAGCTGCAGACACAGACTGGAGACTGGAAAATACAGAAGAGAACCTATCATGCCTGGGTTTTGTTGTACAGGGAATAAAAGGTGTCTAACCAAAGGGTAGAATTATGGTCTTATGTGTAACCTTCCCCATCAAATCCTCACCTAAACAGAACTTCTTGAACATGACCAGGCTGCTCACCTAACTGGAACCCTAACCCTGAATGACATGTCACAGTACAGTAACTAAAAGATGTTATGTAGACATATCATCAAGGCTTTAGACATGGAGATTATTATCTGATTATTATCTGCTCCTGATATTATCTGATTATTATCTGCTCCTGATATTATCTGATTATTATCTGTCCTTGAGACTCAGCGGTTTCACCTACACAAACCTAAATCCCAAACCCTCTAAGAGTATATGCAGAACATAGCCAGGCCCATACTGTCCACCTTCAGATGGGGGAGGACTGGATATCTGCAGAAGCCGTTGTCCCATGCTGCACTGAACCTCCAGCCAGGGAGGACAGCTGACGCTAGTTCTCCGGAAAAAAATATTCATGCTTGCCAGAAATACAGCCAACGAGAAGAAAATATGCTTTGTGTGATTTCTTAAACTGGCAAACGGCAACATGAGGGATGAGTCGTCATCTTGAATCTGAAGTGGAGATTTGTTGATGGAGTTGAAACTTTCTCCACCCTCTCTCCTGGCCATTAAGTGAGATGAAGATTGATTTTGGTCAGAATCTGGAATGGAAGAAGTTTGTCGGACAGAAAAAGAGGCGAGACTTTGATAGGAATGTTTGATTTGACTCTTTTGATGTTTGATGTGACTCTTTCTATTCCTCTCATCTTTTCGTTAACTTTTCAGTGTGTATGAATTCTGCTGTGATGTCTGAAAGTAAAGATTGGAATAGTCCAGTCCCCCAAAGAGGGACAGTGGTTCACTTGAGAGTCTATGGGACATCCAGTAGATCATGTGGTTCACCTGAGAGTCCATGGGACATCCAGTAGATCATGTGGTTCACCTGAGAGTCCATGGGACATCCAATAGATCATGTGGTTCACCTGAGAGTCCATGGGTCATCCAGTAGATCATGTGGTTCACCTGAGAGTCCATGGGACATCCAATAGATCATGTCTCTGCTCTTCTCTGATGTGCAGGTGTGCTGAAGTGGGGCACCAGTCATTACTGCCCTCTACAGGCTGCTGCATGATTAGACACAGCCTTTATTTGGAGAAACAGTGAATAAAACAACCCTAGCTGGGCTGGTGCAGTGTTGTATGAAATATCAGTAATGGAGTCCGAGAAGGGTAAGTGTTATTTTCTTTTACTCTGAAGGTCAGCTAATCTTTAAATCTCCTTCATACTTACATGGCCTTCATGTGCTCTAACTTGGTGCAGTAAGGTGAGACAGAAGACTGCATACGTGCCATTCCAGAGTATCATTTGCTGAGCGTTTGGCCTGAGCCTCCTGTCCCCCTCAGATCAGCGTCTGCCATAACCCACCATGCTATGAGAACCAGCTTCAAATGTGCAATTATCAACATTGTTGTCGTCACCTAGGACTAATTAGCCCTCCTCTCCTTCAGTGTTTAATCACCATAAACATTATAGCAGGTCTGCAGCTCGCATGGCTGCATGCAAAGGAAGCTTTAATGATCTTGAACTGAGCCTTTTACAGTAAGAGCTTTGGCTTCAAGCCTTTGTTTATTTATTTGGACATTTTTGATGTGCTGTGTATTAAAATGCATCGATTTTTTTTTTTTCTTATTGATTAATATTTATATGAGTAGTTTTCAGCTCGTATGTATGTGGAATAATGGTGAATATGTTGGAGTGGATGTTGATATATGTGTGTTGAAGATGGAGTGGTTCTGATTAGAGTCATTTATGGTTTGTGAACATAAATGTGATATAAGATGAAGAATGTGGTGGTCTACAGTCATAACAATGGAGGTGTTCAGTCTAATGGAGATGTTCATAACAGTGGAGGTGTTCAGTGTAGTGGAGGTGTTCAGTCTAGTGGAGGTGTTCATAACAGTGGAGGTGTTCAGTATAGTGGAAGTGTTCACAACAGTGGAGGTGTTCAGTGTAGTGGAGGTGTTCAGTCTAGTTGAGGTGTTCAGTGTAGTGGAGGTGTTCATAACAGTGGAGGTGTTCAGTGTAGTGGATGTGTTCATAAAAGTGGAGGTGTTCAGTCTAGTGGAGGTGTTCAGTGTAGTGGAAGTGTTCAGTGTAGTGGAGGTGTTCAGTGTAGTGGAGGTGTTCATAACAGTGGAGGTGTTCAGTCTAGTGGAGGTGTTCAGTCTAGTGGAGGTGTTCATAACAGTGGAGGTGTTCAGTCTAGTGGAGGTGTTCATAACATTGGAGGTGTTCAGTCTAGTGGAGGTGTTCATAACAGTGGAGGTGTTCAGTCTAGTGGTGCAGGCTTCGTCTGTGCTGGTTGAGTGATATATTGTATCACTCAGTACCAACACAGTACCAAACATGCAGCAGAAACACAAGGGTCTTCTTGTCTTGTAGTGATGTTAGTTTACAGTGTTAACTGGGCAAAGTATGAATTCAACTATTTTAAAGACGCACAGTGATGTTATGACATTATTTAATTATGAATCTGTATGATTGAAATTCTTTAAGTGTGAAGTTCTTGTAGTCTAGTGTGGCCCAGATCAAAGGCTGCCTGGAGTGTGTGAGATCGGAACGTTCCTCCCAGGCCTGGAGTGTGTGAGATCGGAACGTTCCTCCCAGGCCTGGTGAGGATGGATGCATGCAGGCCTTGGAAATCAGGAAGGCTGGACATTTACCAAGACAAGTTCTAACACCCTTCCCCAAACACAAACACACACACACACACACACACACACTCTTTCTCTCACTCTCTCACACATACTTGCTCTCTTGCTCACACACACATTCTCTCTCTCTCTCCTTCTCTCACCTCCTATCTCCCTGCCTCTTTCTCTCTCACACATACAAACATGGATCATGTGACTGACCAGGAGCAACACACACACATATACACACACATACACACACACACACACACACACACACACATTCTTTCTCTCTGTAGTCTGCAGCACTGCTGTGGGGTTGTATAATAGTATATGTGTGGGAGCGTCTCACCACACACTGATGACAACACCATTCAGCGCTGATTTACCCGCTCCTCTCTCCCTCTCAGACACTTTTCCATATCGCCATTTGACCTTTGGCTGTTTCTTCAGCAGGCTGGGTTACACACAGTTGACGTGTTCACGACCCGGGGAGTGGACTGGATGCAAAGTGAGGAGAGAAAGAGGGGGAGGGGGAGGTAAAGGAGAGCAGGAGGGAGAAGGAGGTGTAGAGGCTGGAACAGGACCTTCAGCACTGCTTCTGTCGTTCTTGCCGCGTACGTTTGTGTGCTTGGCGTCGTCGTGGTGATGTCCTGCTACAGGAAGCCGTGCGTGTTCACGTGGACTGGCACGCTGACATCGTGGATGCAGTGCAACACTGGTAACACTGGTAACACTGGTAAGCTCCTGGGGGAGGTGGGAGGTGGGTTGACTCCTGTCACCAGACGCCCTGCATGTGGGCAGATCTCACTCTCCTCCACATACAGACACGTGTATCAGCACACGCATGTCACCACACGCATGTCACCACACACGCCAGCACGTACATGACAACACCTGCATCTTATCATCTTCTTATTTATTTATTTATTTATTTATTTGTACTGAAGAGCTCTATGCTTTAAAAAAAATGTGTGTTGCCTTGCTTACAGATATAAGACAGAATTACAGATATATAAGCCAGAGCTGGAGCAAGCTCTTCCTTTTAGAGCCGGGAATGTGAATCTTAACTCCATTCAGAAATTTGGAAGTAACTCTTGGAAAGTTTAGGAGTCTCCTGCTCTGCTTTTGATCTGGATCAGTGGTGATCAGCACTCTGAACACTAACATATCATGTTAGGCTGCTATTATAAGGGTGAGGACGAGGTGTTCCTTTCCAATCATCAACCACTAGCTTCTCCATCTGCTCATGCCTCCACCTTTACACTCTCTCCAACACCAAAGAACTGATACTTTTAACAAGGTTAGATCTTTGGGTAGGTGTCACCACACAGAGCAGCAGAAATAACCGTTGGCTCCAGGACTTGGTCCAGCAGGAATAACCGTTGGCTCCAGGACTTGGTCCAACTGTCTGCCTCCACTGATCCTCCTAAAACACGAGGATGAATTAGTCAAGGGAGTGATACCAAACCAAAGCAAGACTGGGGCAATGTTCACCCCCGGTAACAGTGTTCATCCCCGGTAACAATGTTCACCCCCGGTAACAGTGTTCACCCCCGGTAACAATGTTCATCCCCAGTAACAATGTTCACCCCCGGTTACAACCTCTAGTGATTCATTTTTTCATAATTTTTCAGTTCAATTAATTTTTCATTTTCTCAGGTTTAAAAGAGAAAAAGGTTAATTATAATTATTTAAAAAGGTTTAAGAGTAATTAGTTACTCTGTGATTTTATTTTATAGGATAAAATAAATTGTTGCAAAAAGCTTTTGATTACTTTATTTCTCCACAAGGTCCCATGTTTATGTGATGAACTCATCATCCTGTTAGACCCACTCCCACATTTTTGTAAATGTTGTTGTGAGACGGCACAGAGTGAAACGAATAGCATTAGTCAATAATTAGTTAATTAAACATTAGTCAATAATATCTGACACATGAACCAAATCTGTAATAACGAAGGAGAAACAGACAGTTACACAGACGGATTATGTTTAAGGCAGAAGGGAAACGTGTTAGAAGAGAAGATGGTTTGGACAAAAGGTCTTTCCTCATCTGAACAAACAATCTGCCTCTGAATCTCTCTATAGTACAGATGGGGAGAAGGGTGGATAGATGGATGGATAGATGGTAGATGGAGAAAGAGAGAGGGGAGTGGCTTTATCTTTCTTTAAGTTTTTTAAAGATGTGATCTGTTGTGTAGATACTTGTTCTTAAAGAAGGTGGTGTGGATTAGAGGTGTGTGCTGTTCTGTTAGAGGTGTGTGCTGTTCTTTTAGAGGTCTGTGCTGTTCTGTTGGAGGTGTGTGCTGCTTTTCTAAATGTATTAATAGTAGCACAATTCTCTAGTCCAGAAGGTCCTCATTACTTTGACTCTGAAACTACAGTTAATCTCTGTGCAGTTTCTGAACAACCCTTCTGTTAACATCAGAGTAGCGAGTAGAGAGTAATGTCACGTCCTTGTTCTTTCTGAGAGTAATGTCACGTCCTTGTTCCAAATCCCAGAAGGTGTCACACAGTCCCTCAGTACAGGGAAGAACCAAGGACAGTTCTTACCTTCTCTTGCCATTTTTGTTTCTGCATCGCCTGGCAGGCGTTCTCCCCCCTCCGCCTGTTGGGCTGTGACCTCAGTTTCAGAGGTTTAACGCTAAAGCCTGCAGGAATTTCTGCTGGGGCCCTTTGACAGTATTTGTGTAACTGAAGCCTGGATCAGACTGTTTCATATTAATAGTATATTCTGAGGAGCTTGAGTGTTTTCTCTCGCTGGTGTGTGTGTGCGGACAAATCCTCTCTGATTCCCTCAGATGAAGCCTGGGTGTGTGTTGTCCCGTGGTGTCCCGCGGTGTCCCGTGTTGTCCCGCGGTGTCCCGCGGTGTCCCATGTTGTCCCGCGGTGTCCCGTGTTGTCCCATGGTGTCCCGTGGTGTCCCGTGCTGGCCCTGTGTGCAGGTCAGAGACAGGCTCAGCTGTGATTTTGCTGCTGCAACGTGAGATTGGGGGGCTGATTTTTCGACACTGTTACCCCAGGGCCTTTAGGACTGTGTGGCTGGCAGGCAGGGTGCTTGTTCTAATCTCTAATTTCCTCCTGAAGTTTATCAGGCTTGACCCCAAAGGCCCTCCAGGATACCGCAGAGAAGGGCGTCCCCTGCAACTGAATCCTGACTGTGACACACCCAGTCCTCATGTTTTAATCCGGGGGTGTGGTTAGTTTTACTGGGGTTCATGTTTTAGTTTGGCGTGTGTGGTTAGCCTGACTAGGACTGTTTATATGCTGATCTATGCAGATTTCTGCAGGTGGGATGTAGGTAACTGAGCAACTGAGCCCTTTTTATTAATGTTGAATTATAAAATGCAGTTTAGTGGCTGCTGCCTTTGCCATGGTTTTAAAATGTATCCAGAGCAACATACAAAGAGTTAATTTAACACAGAATAACTGAGCTGGGTTTTATGACCTGTAACAATAATGTGCTCCACACTAATTTAGAAGACATAGAAGTTATTCCTAGCTCTACAGATCTGTGTATGAGTGTGTGCTGGGTGATGTGAGTCACATATTCTGGTATTTTAGCTAACATTCAGCCACTACTTGAGTAATAGGTAAACTGGTTTATCTTAAAAGTGACACACTACTAACACACTACTGGCCACTTGTCTGTCAAGATGTCTCTTCTGTGTGTGTGTGTGTGTGTCGAGGCAGTCAGGCAGGCTGTGGGCAGGTGGACCCCTGCTGGGCGGGGCATGGGCTCAGCTGGGCGGGGCACGGGCTCAGCTGGGCAGGGCATGGGCTCAGATGGGCGGGGCATGGACTCATCCGAGCCTCAGGGACCCGTGGGGGCATGCCTGGCATTTGGACCTGCGCCACATGGAGCCTGAGATCTGCTGGAGCTTTTATTTGACTGGCATGGAGCGCGCACACACACACACACACACACACACATCTGAACACACACACAGCTATCGCACAGCACCATCTCAGCCTTCACTCTTCTAATTACATGCTTCTCCTGTAGTTACTGAGTAATTCACATGGGATACATATCTATGTCATTTAAGATTACTCCAGATCACTACAGTTTAGCAAGTTCTTTTATAGCTGTTTGAGAGGAGCATGTTTCTACAGGTCACCAATCAGCTGTTTTTCTCCAAAGCTCAGTTCAGTGGTGGTTTGTTTCCAAATAGAGAAGAGCAGAAAAAGGCCTGAGGAAATGCCCCCCAGGCTGAGCCCTTTTGTTGTCTCTCTCTCCCCCTTGTCTCTCTATTTCTCCGTGTCTCTGTGTCTCTCTTTCAATCTGGGTCTGAGTACTCTTAGACTGGAATGTGAACTCTGTGTTATGTTGAGTAGTATACTGAAGTACATAGTAGTGCACTGTTATGGTCAGTAGTATACTGAAATATACAGTAGAATACTGAAATATACAGTGGTATATTGATCATATATTTACTGCTGTTAGGTGACATTAACCCTTGAACCGTATGGCTGGTGGAGGAGGTGTGGGTGGAGGGCATCTGGCTGGATTCCAGTCAGTATTAGATAGTCCATCCACTACCCTGGAAAAGAGAGAGAGAGGTAAAGAGGGAGACAGAGAATGATAGATCTAGAGAGAGGGATAGAAAGAGAGAACCCTGGAGTTGAGACAGGAAGGTCTGCATGCTATTGTTTTTCATTGTTTTCCATTTTAGATGTCAAAGCTCTACCTCTCTGTGAACCTGTAACAAACTAAAAAAAAACAACAACCAAAGGAATAATGTACTGTATGGTGTGTGCTGTTTAACAGGAGTACTGTATGGTGTGTGCTGTTTAACAGGAGTACTGTATGGTGTGTGCTGTTTAACAGGAGTACTGTATGGTGTGTGCTGTTTAACAGTAGTACTGTATGGTGTGTGCTGTTTAACAGGAGTACTGTATGGTGTGTGCTGTTTAACAGGAGTACTGTATGGTGTGTGCTGTTTAACAGTAGTACTGTATTTTTTTACAGGAGAGGGTGTGTTAATAGGTTAGTAGGTCTCAGCCACAGCACAGAATGTTCACACAACAAAAACAAAACAACACTCAACTTTCCAGGAAAAGACGTGTAATGCCTGCAGGAGAGGAGATGAGGGGTACCTTCTCATGTATTACCCCGAGGAGGGGCGTGTTGTTCCTTAATAACACCATGTTACCCTTAATTGACATCAATATCAATCTGCCCGTCTGACATACACTCTGAGAAGTTATAATGTACTGTTAGTTGATCATACTGCCCTCTTGTGGTTGTTCAGGGCACTTCACTGATGGAACTGTTATGTGCTGGAGGATTTAGTTCCTTCTTGCTGCATGGTTACTCATGGCAGGGCGTTTAAACACTGGAATGTTCTCTGCAAGCTTGCTGTATGTCTTGTGATTTATTGCTGAGATAATATATCTCACCTTCATAACTAGGACTGTCCACTCAGAAAGGGTAACGTTAGTAGTGAAGTTTACTTCATAATATTTAAGGTACAGGAATGAATGAAACTACTGTATCACACACACACACACACACACACCTGAATGATTTTATTATTTTATTAGAGTTGTCGTCACAGGAAATGTAGACACAGTCACAGCAGAACAATTTAACTGGACCAGTTAATCTAACTTCCATGTTAATCTAACCTCCATGTTAATCTAACCTCCATGTTTATCTAACCTCCATGTTTATCTAACCTCCATGTTAATCTAACCTCCATGTTTCTGGACTGTGGAAGGAAACCAGAGACCCCAGAGAAAACACACAGACACGTGGAGAACATGGATACTCCATTCACACAGACATGTGGAGAACATGGATACTCCATCCATACAGACATGTGGAGAACATGGATACTCCATCCACACAGACACAGGAATAACATGGATACTCCACCCACACAGACATGAGGAGAACATGGATACACCCCTGAACTTGATACTTGTGAAGTTACTGGCTCTGCTGGAGGTGGGGCAGTTTGAAGGTCTGTCATGGCACTAGGGATCAGTAATGAGCAATGAGAGAGTAACAAGAAGGGGTGGAGCTTGTTTGAGTGTCATGATGGGGTGGAGCTTGTTTGAGTGTCATGAAGGGGTGGCGCTTGTTTGAGTGTCATGATGGGGTGGAGCTTGTTTTAGTGTCATGATGGGGTGGAGCTTGTTTGAGTGTCATGATGGGGTGGAGCTTGTTTGAGTGTCATGATGGGGTGGAGCTTGCATTTAAATTTTTTTAATGTTTCACACATGTTTTGATTATTTCTTGAAAATGCATTGATTGATTCTGTGGAAGTCGGCACATTTAACCTAAAGGAGTTTAGCCTAAATTGTTTTTGTGAGTGAAATGTGAAATGAAATAAACGTTTATAACTTATTTCTTAAATGTAAAACTATGTGATGGTTTTACAGGTGGTGGGAGGCTCTGTGAATCCTAGCTGAGTTAGTGTTCCTCATCCTCTGGAAGACCAATGCAGGACTCTGGTTCTGAGGGGAGGTAAAGGTCCTGGATGCTGTCCAGAATTAGACTAAGCTTAATTATAGACCACAGTGTACTTTAGTGGAAAGTGGCTAAACACAGTGTACCTAGCTAAACCCTAGACCCTAGACCCTAGAACCTAGCTTATCAGAAGTCACAAGGTTGGGCATTCACAGTGCTTTTGCAGAGAGTTTAATTCAACTCCCAGACATTTTCAAGTTATTTCAACTTCCAGATGTTTTTAGGCACACAGTTTTTTTCAGCTCTCACGGTTTCAACGCACTTGGGTTCCATCTTGCCAGCGAATATGACAGTGAAAGGAAGATTCTTCTAGAAGAAATGACATGGTGTTGCCTCCCTAGCTGAGGTGCTGTGCGTGGCGCCAGCCTGCTCTGAGATTAGCCAGGCTCTTTAACTTTCCCAGGATGGCCTTTTGGAAGCATGGGCTCCTAAACTCACCACATACGTGTCCAATTAGCTAATGGCTCCTCTGGCATTCCAAAGAGGGAGTCTGTGGCAGGTGCTGGGGATTAGTGGGTCAGACCTCCTCCTCCGGACAGGTTTAAGCTCTGTGTTGCTCTATGTGAGCACTCTCCCAGGGGAGACCCTCCTCTCATCTGCCTTCACAACACCTGCCCTTTAATGGAAGGGTGTGTAGGCGCCATGCAGGTGGAGCTGTGGCTGTAAGAGGACAGAGTGAGAGCTGTGGCTGTAAGAGGACTGAGTGAGAGCTGTGGCTGTAAGAGGAG
>JAOYMR010000071.1:0-15301 GCA_025802075.1 Tenebrosternarchus preto
GGGAACATTCGGGGAGGAGGGAACATTCGGGAGGGGGGAACATTCGGGGAGGAGGGAACATTCGGGAGGGGGGAACATTTGGGAGGGGGGGAACATTCGGGAGGAGGGAACATTCGGGAGGAGGGAACATTCGGGAGGAGGGAACATTCGGGAGGGGGGAACACCTTTATTCATTTTGATTTCCGGGGATGGGGAAAACAAGGTAGTGAACAAACACAGAGGGAATACAAAGGTAATACAGAACAAAACTAAAAACAAACAGAGGACTCAAACATAAAGCCACCCACTGAGAGACTGAAAACAAGAACTAATCCCTAATATGTAGAAAGTTCCAGGAAAGCCAAACCGCAGAGTAGAACAAGGTAGGACATTAAGAGAACTACAGACAGTTGGTACAATGCTGGCTGCAGGCAATAGGGAACAGGGGAGTATATATGCAAGTAATGAGAACTGGGAACCAGCTGAAGCAGATCCATTAGGGATGGGGAAAACAAGTCACAGGTGAAGGGCAGGACAAAAGGGATGAGGGAGGAGCCTGGAATCAAAACAGAAACAAAAGCACATGGACAGTAGGGAGTGGACAGGCAGGGAAACCTTGGTGATGAACAGTGTTTCTCAGTGACTTGAAAAGAATTCTCTGACTTTAAATCGAGTCAAAACAGCTTCCATGTGTTTTTCGATAAGACAAGAAAGATGCACATAAACGCATGTAATGTATGTTAATCAAAAGGGAACAGAAGAAGACGAACACATAGGAGCCTTAATAAAAATGTTCTAATGGTGTATCTTACCTTTAGTGCCTCAGTGGTTGTGTCTGTTTGCTCATGTACATTAGCAGAACTGTATGGTCTGGAGATACTGGAGTGCACCATCCACTGTAACTACTGTTCACATTGTTTTCACAACTACTGTTTTCACATTGTACACACCTTCCGAGATCCAAATATGTGTTAGTTCTGCAAGCAACAAACTTCAGGAGCCAAAATCTATGAACTATAAACGTCCTTATTGTGAAATCAGACAGATTAAGGAGGTTAAGAAGATGGAGATTTGTATGATGGAGATTGGGAAGATGGAGATTGAGAAAATTGATTGTCGTTAATATAACAATACATAAGATGAATTCTGGGTGTTTGTCAGAACCATGATCTAGAACCCCAGCACTGTGGTTACCAGCACCATGATCTAGAACCCCAGCACTGTGGTTACCATCACCATGATCTAGAACCCCAGCAATGTGGTTACCAGCACCATGATCTAGAACCCCAGCACTGTGGTTACCAGCACCATCATCAACCTCTTCAACCAGCTGGGCTACAGGAGCACCACTGTGTGGAAAATAAGGGCCTAAATAACTTAAAAATTGTAGAATTGTGGTCAGAGTACTGGCATCTCACAGTGTTCCTGGACAAACTAGGCCTGATAAATTCTCCCATCTGGAAATGAACAAGATCAGTCCAGTCAGGTCTGATACAGTGTGGTCCAGCCTGGTCGTCTCAACGACTGTAGTGCATTTTTAATTTGAATAGAATTCAGTTTCAACTCTTTAAGTAGCATAACTAGAACAGTTCACCTTATTGTTTTTGATTAATTGCCATTACTTTGTTAAATGTTGCTTAGTGCATTCAAGACTGGTTCATGGTATTGAGTTTATGATTAGGAAAATGAGTAGCACACCCTCTGTGCCTGTACACATCAGAAAAATGAACCCATGTCTTCACAATAAAATGAGGCAGGAAACGAATGTCAAGGAGAGAGCAGAGCGTTCTGCTCTGTTTGCTGGCCGTGTCGCCTGGAGCCCTAGCCAATCAGAGAGCTCGTTTCATCGTTGCTGCAGCAGTGCCCTGTTTCTCCATTGGCTTACAGGGCAGGTCACAAATGGGAGAGGGGAAGACGGTGATAATCTTTTCTAATGGCTCGTGTGTAAAGATTTTATGTGGACGGATGAATAGATGATGGATGAATGTTCTTCATTGATCCCTTAGGTAAAATATGGGTGTTACCAAAGCAAACGCTCAACACATAATACACTCACATAAACAAATAGTTCAACTGACATGGTGCAAAAGACAAGACGACAACAACGGATGAATTCAGTGCTGTGGGGTTGTTGTGGTGCTATGTCGTTGTTGTGGTGGTCTTGTGTTGCAGTGTTTTGGGGTTATAGTGTTGTGGTGTTGTAATTGCGTTGTTGCAGGGTTGTGGTGGTGTTGTGTTGTGTCACTGTTATGGAGGTGGTGTGGTGTTGTGTCATTGTTATGGAAGTGGTGTTGTGTTGTGTCATTGTGGTGTTGTGTTGTGTCATCGTTGTGTCATTGTTGTGGAGGTTGTGTTATGTCGTTGTGGAGGTGGTGTGGTGTTGTGTCATTGTTATGGAAGTGGTGTTGTGTTGTGTCATTGTTGTGGAGGTGGTGTTGTGTTGTGTCATTGTTGTGGAGGTGGTGTGTCGTTGTGGTGTTGTGTCATTGTTGTGTCGTTGTGGAGGTGGTGTGGTGTTGTGTCATTGTTGTGGAGGTGGTGTTGTGTTGTGTCATTGTTGTGGAGGTGGTGTTGTGTCATTGTTGGGGAGGTTGTGTTGTGTCATTGTTGGGGAGGTGGTGTGGTGTGTCATTGTTATGGAAGTGGTGTTGTGTTGTGTTGCGTCATTGTTGTGGAGGTGGTGTTGTGTCGTGTCATTGTTGTGT
This sequence comes from Tenebrosternarchus preto, assembly GCA_025802075.1. NCBI lineage: Eukaryota > Metazoa > Chordata > Actinopteri > Gymnotiformes > Apteronotidae > Tenebrosternarchus > Tenebrosternarchus preto. The sequence continues at coordinate 2,685 of JAOYMR010000071.1, forward strand.
CATTGTTGTGGAGGCGGTGTGTCATTGTTGTGGTGTTGTGTCATTGTTGTGGTGTTGCAGTGTTTTGGGTTTATTGTGTTGTGGTGGTGTTGTGGTATTATTGGGTCTGAGGGGTACTGGCAGTAAAGATTCCCTATAGCATGTCTTACACAGAGCTGAGATGATCTGATCTGATATCTGAAGGTGCTCCAGGATATCCTGGCATGGAGGAGGAAGGGGAGACATTTTTGCAATATTCTGGTTTTTCTCCCAACCTTCTTCTCCCAGTAAGAGCAGGGCATGTGCTGGAACTGGTCTTTCTGTTCAGTAGATTTTCATGTTTTCCTTGAAACTGCTGTTGACTAGTAGAACAACCCCAGCAGGTCACAGTGTAGTCGAGGACTCTGGTTACTGTAGACATTAGACTAGCATGGTGCCCCCAGCTTCCCGTAGAACGGCACCATTCCACATTGCCTACCTGCATGGTAACAGGTATGAGAAGCTCCCTAACAGGCCAGAAATTCAACACCAGCTCTTTCGTCTGGGTGATGTTGAGCTCCAGGTGGGTTTGCCTGGCCGACAAAGACAGCCTGCTTCCTGTACGGTGACTCATCTCCAGTGTCAGCGCCTGCCGTGGGGGGAGGAGCGCCAGAGCACAGACGCTGGTGAGGGGAGTGATCTCCACCGAGGCTGAAGGGAGACAGCCGAGACAGGCACATGCGATGACCCGCTGGTGCTGACAGCAGTCTCCCACACACAGGCTTGGAGCTTAACAAACTCTGGCCTTTGGGCCTGTTAGCCCGTTATCCCGGAGGCTGTGGGGGTGGTTCCATTGCCTTGAGTTTTTTCCCATTCAGAGAGGCAGGATGGTGCTGAAGACAGTGGAGAAATCGAGGAACATAATCCTGACTGTGGAATCTGTTTTCTCCAGGCATGAGACTGTTCTGAGGAGCGCGTCAGTCAGAACAACTCCTGCTACCTACACCAGCAGACCCACGGGCCGTTTCTGTTTGAATTTAACCATTTATCCATCAAACACATGGATTCCCATTCTCAAATGTCTATACTGCAAAGCTCTAATACTGAAAATGTCAAACATGTTTCCTTTTCTTCAAATTTCACAAGGATGATGAGAATAAAGACTTCATTTTAATCTGATTCTCACCCTACATAAACTCATAAGCACCAACTCAAAAAACATTTCAGAAACGTCTCAGTATTGGGTCATATTTGTCCCTTACTACTGAAAGGGACAAATTCTCCACATGTGAACATACTGGGAACAACACACACACACATAGATACACACACACAGGACACGCATCACACACCACTGACACATCACACACACCACACACTCATACACACACACACAAACAGCTGTTTGATCTGGTTTACAGTCTAAACAAATGTCCTGTGATTATGAAGGTTCTTCTACCTCTGTTGCAGGCTTACATCAGCACCAAGCACGAGGAGGACAAGGTGATCGTTTTTGAGAGAGGCAACGTTCTCTTCATCTTTAACTTCCATCCGACAAACAGCTACAGCAGTTATCGAGTAGCAGTGGGATCCCCTGGAAAGTATCCTTCCCTCCACCCTCCACCTCCATCTTAGCCTTACGAGCACAGCACACTGTGTGCTGGGGATCATGGATGTACCCACAGACACATGCACTTCCTCCCCATGTCCTGTGGGAGCCCACACATTCCACGGTGATGTATCTATATACCCTGTAGAGGGCGCTGTGCTGCTGGATTGCTCTGCATGTTTCTGATGGATCCTTTAAGGAGGAGGAGCCCCAAGTGATTCCTTGTCTGTCTGCACAGTCTCTAACCCTAACCCTAATTCTAACTCTAACTCTAACTGTAACCCTAACCCTAACTCTAACCCTAATCCTAACGCTAACTCTAACCCTAATCCTAACTCCTAACCAACACACACACACACTAATGCACAAGAGAGGAGAGGAGTGTGTGTGTGAGTGTGAGCATGGTGACACAGCTCTGTGAAAGAGAGAAGTGTGTGTGAGTGAGTGAGTGTGTGTGAGTGAGCGAGAGAGAGAGAGATAGAGAGGATCCAATTAGAGCCGTAGACACAGATGAAAGTGCCACTCTGACTCTGAGGAAGTAAACAAGGCCCAACAAGTCCAGAGTGCTTTTTCATTAAACCACAGCCTTCTAACACACACACACACACACACACACACACACAGCCTTCTAACACTCACACACACAGCCTTCTAACACACACACACTCACACACAGCCTTCTAACACACACACACACACACACACTTCTGTTTAAGTGTGCCAGTGTGGCGTGAAAAGTAGCACAGCCTTGCGTCTTTGGATTGATTGCAGAAGTGGGTGTGTAGATGGGAGGAGCCGTGTGTGTTGCCGTGGGGACAGGAAAGGGTGCTGGATTGATAGCCTCTACTGCTATTATACAGTCCAAGAGCAGGTCATGTGGTTCTCCCAGCCCAGACCCTCACACCCAGCTTGTGTGAGTCTGGTTCCTGCTCTTCCTGGTGCTTTGGATGGAAGAGCACTGGTCATTTTTCACTTCTTGTTTTCAGGTGTTTTAAACACTCACCTTCTCCCCACTGCACCCTGGAGAGCACAACTCTCCACATCATTTACATTTATTTAAATATTTGGGGGAATTTATTTACTTTTGTGTAAACCATCAAAAATCTTTAGAGGGATTCACCAATCCCGCAAAGTCTAATAACATAAACAATAATAAACACTAAAGTATCTTTATTTTTATAACTCACAAATATTTTCATTTGTCTGAAGACGTTTGAGTGTGTGTTCAAACCTCCTACCTTTATTCAGTAGGAAAAAAATCTGTATTCAGTATATTCAGTGTATTCAGTATATTCAATGTATTCAGTATATTCCTTTACTCTTTTCTCTGTGAACAGCACTATTAACGTTCTGATGACATCACTTTCTGTCACAGGCTTCAATGTTTACTTTTTTCCTTCCATGTTTTTTCTTTTCCTCTTCGACACTCTTCACACCCTTCAGTACATCCAGTACATCCAGCCGAGTCGTGGCTCGATCGTAGCCAGGCGTCTGGGGAGCCGTTACCTGTCTGGTCTGCTACAGAAGACCAGCCCTCACCGTCCACAGTAGCGGATTTCTCTCTCTCTCTCTCTCTCTCTCTCTCTCTCTCTCTCTCTCTCTCTCTCACGGTCTATCACAAACAATCCCTCCCTGAGGACGTCATGTGATCTTGAGTCATGTGATCTTGAGTCATGTGATCTTGAGTCATGTGATCTTGAGTCATGTGATTCACTTCCTGAGAGGGTTTTTAGAAGAGAGTGATTATAGAAGGGGGGTTGTTTATTAGAGCAGGTGTCCTACTATGTCAGACTCCTAAAAGCTGCATACCACTGGGGTTAATTGAACCTAAAAACTTACAGGTAGTATCAACAACAATCATCAACAACAGCAGTGTCCCCTTCAGGCACCAGAGCGTCTGAACCGAGGAGTATCTGAACTGCGGAGTACTCCTCCACACTGGTCTGTCTCCACCCCCCGTGTCGTCAGCCCCACCTGTGCTCTCCTTCAGGAGCCGCTCTAGCCACTTTCTCACCTTCCCTGCTCCTCCATCTCCTCTGCACAGCTCCACCTCTCGATGCTCCATGTTTTAGAAGGTTCTACGATGACAGTCCTTCAGCCTCTGGCATTGATAAACACCTACAAAGATGTAATTGCTAAAAGCCTTGAACTACCAGTTCAGTGCTTGAGCACCATTACTGTGTGTGTAGCACAGAGTGCTGAATGAATTTCATGTACACACACACACACACACACACACTGTTGCAGGTGCTTTGGTTCTGGTTGACACAATAAGGTCATTGACCTAATAATTATGGGTGATGGTGATCAGTACATTCTTTCTCTCCTCCTCTCTCCCTCTCCTCACCCTATTTGTCTTTTTTATCGTTTCTTTTTCTCTCTACCTCCCGGTCTCTTTTTCTCTCTACCTCCCGGTCTCTTTTTCTCTCTACCTCCCGGTATCGCTCTCTCTCTGTACACTGGTTTTATGTGGTTGAATGAGGCCAAATGGTGCTGATTCCAGTGTTTTATTTATCTCCCTTCATGCCTGCCGCTCTCAGACGCTCTGCACCACCAGGGCCGATTTCAGCCTGAGGAAACGAACGTTGCTGCTTCCCAACTCACTATTAAAAGTGAAACGGAGTTGTTGGCCCCACCTCTGGGTCAGCAGCCTTTCTGATATGGTTTGTACAATTGGAATAATGAACATGTTAATGAACATGTTAATGAGCATGGAAATGAGCATGGTAATGAGCATGGTAATTCAAGGCAGTTTCCATGACAGCTTTCTGATGGTTGCACAGTGGAACCTTTCACTGTCCCTGGACCAGTCAGCAGTTCTGGATTATCTGAAACCACCACAAGTGTAAAGTAGAAAGCACTTCACACCAGAGAACACAAACGTGGTGACAGAAGGTCTGATCGAGGGTCATGGGTTTTGGACTTTAATGTATCGATGAAAACAGTGATGTTATAACATTTATAAAGATGTGAGTGATTTCTAAAGCTCATGGAATATGATAGAGAGATAAATAGAAGAGAATAGAATTCCCCTTCTGGTCCAAACTCATTAATAGACGCTGTTTAGCAGAACAGTAGAAAGTTCTGCAGAAGTTTCACATGCCACTGGTGCTGTTGGCCTTCCATGATCAGGGACTTCATCATGGTGCCTCTGGAAGGGATTTTAGACTGAGGACGTATAATCAGGGTTCAGACCTGCAAGCAACGGCCACAGCGCAGAACTCTGAACACAAAGGCACTGGGGCACATTTTCTTCCCAAAGGGATCTCTGAACGCCACAGCCCACAGCTGGAGAATACAACACAGAAAAGTCTTGATGCTCTGAATAACTTACTGGAAAAAAATCCCCCCAAATTCCATTATATAAAAATGTGAATACCCATGTAGAACAGTGTTTACCCAACACGCAGCAAAGCCCTCTGTGTGTTATGTGAGCTCCACAGCGTGTGGAAGGCAGGTTGAGATGAAGGGTTCATAAAGCCTGGGGCTTGAATCTCAGTATCACCTTGTAGTACTGAAGTGAACCAATCAGATTGTGCACCAACCCACCGTTCTCCACGCAGAACCCACCGTTCTCCACGCAGAACCCACATAGAGAAGCTTTGCTCCACTAATCACGGCTGTCAAAGACAACAAGCATCAGAAACGCAGTGAGGGGGTGATGAGTGCCACACCAGCTCTGCTGCACAACCTCCTGGGAAAACAACTTGATTAGTCAAGCAGCCAATTAACCAGCTGCCTGCATGTTTCCTAAAACATGTGACTGTTTTAAGCATGTTTGAGGAGAGACTGCGGGAGGCTCTCGGAGGACAGCGCTTTACTCATGCTTTCCACACAGCTCGTTGATCTAGGAGTCGAAAGGGGGATTTTGGCTGGTTAACTAAAATCAACCATGATTTTAACAACATTCAAACAACAGGACGTCACATTAGGCTGCTGTGCAGCTAATGAGATTTGAACTGAACCAGAGCGAAGCTGGTTAGACCAGAACTGTCACAACAGCTCTTCAAGCATATCAACCTTTTTTAATAATAATTAGAACTGTAATGCCTAATTAAATTTCTAGTCTTCTGGCTTTCTTCAGCGTGATCTCTGCAGAGCTTTGAACTTCAGGCATCAGCTCGTCTGCTGCAGCTAAGCGTAGACATGGAGGATCCCTGCTCTCTCCTCTGAGGACAGAGTTGCAGAAAGTTCACCAGAATATGAAAGCAGATTTTCAGCATTCCATTGTTATTCTTCTGTAGACTGTTGTTCTGTTTCTAACCTATATTTCTTTATTCTGGTCATGAGGCTGAGCCATTACTTTTTAAAATATTTAATTTAGTCAGTGCAGCACAGCTAGAGAGAGACTGTGTGTGTGTGTGTGTGTGTGTGTGTGTGTTTGCTATTGTTTGAAGCCGTTTTTAATGGAATACATTATTAACATATTGGGTTAATAATTCAGCCTAAAATTGACTAAAATTGGTTTCTTTGTACATGCATGTGTGTGTGTGTGTGTGTGTGTGTGTGTGTGTGTGAGCCTGTGTGTGTGTGTGTGTGTGTGTGTGTGTGTGTGTGTGTGTGTCTGTGTGTGTGAGCCTGTGTGTGTGTGTGTGTGTGTGTGTGTGTGCACGCGCACACTGCCATGTGTGTCTGAATGAATTGTCTGCTTGTGTGTGCAGGTGTGCAGATATGTGTGTGCAGGTGTGTGTGGGTTTGTTTATTGGCTTGTTTGGCATCCGCAGGAGCACAGGTATAGAAACTACACAGAGTACAAGGTTAGCACAGGTATAGAAACTACACAGAATACACAGTTAGCACAGGTATAGAAACTACACAGACTACAAGGTTAGCACAGGTATAGAAACTACACAGAATACACAGTTAGCACAGGTATAGAAACTACACAGACTACAAGGTTAGCACAGGTATAGAAACTACACAGAATACACAGTTAGCACAGGTATAGAAACTACACAGAATACACAGTTAGCACAAATTTAAAAGGATGGTTTTGTTTATTTTCCTATTCACTTGTTTAATTAGTTAATTAGTTTAGAATTACACATTTAGTAAAAATTAGTTACACATTTTAATGTGTAACAGAAATTTGGGGATGAATATAAACGACTAATTCAATCCTTAGTCTTAGTCTGAATAAATATACAAGACTAAAGTCTGAATGAATAGGCAAATAGAATTTCTACAGGAAGTGCAAATAAGCTAATGTCACTGTATTAAAGTAGACAAGGCACATTAGGTGTGTTTCAAGGTCATTGGGTGATTTAAGAATAAAAATATAAGAGAGAGTTTATTTAAATGTAAATAATAAATAAAATAAAAGTTAGGTTAACATCTCTATGAAAAAACACTAAAGTAAAATACATCAGAATATAGAAGCACCTCATAAACGCTGGAGGTGTAGTAAATGTTTTAAAACCAGTGATGTTCTGTGGTAGTTCAGAATGAATCACCCACTCCATTCTGCTTCAGGCTCCTTAATGCAGCTCTGTTGCAGATACAGGATTAGGCTGGATTCAGATGAGCTTCAGTATGGAGGCCATGGCAGACTGGACCACAGCACCGAGTTCTTCACCCAGCCCACCCCTTTCAACGAGCGCCCCAACTCTATGCAGGTAGGCGAGAGCCATCCCCACCTGTACACACCTGCACCTCTACAGCACCACCCACACCTGCACACACCTGTACACACCTGCCGCACCACCCACACCTGCACACACTTGTACACACCTGCACCTCTACAGCACCACCCACACCTGTACACACCTGCCTCTCTGCCCTTGCTCAGCACCACTGTGCTTCAGTTCAGCAGCTCCTCAACAAATTACATCAATCAAGACAATATCCTAAGCTCCACACCAAAAGGTCACAAGTTCAACTCTTCAACATGCTGAAAGAGAACCTCCAGCTAGAGTTAAAATGTTACTTTTGAAATAGGGGAGCTTCTCATTGTCAGAAACACTGAGTTATTGTGGAATTTAGTTTTTAATGTTTTGTTTTTAAAGACTCACTAATCTTCACACAGTTTGTAGTTTGAGTGCTGAAGTTTGTTAAAGAGCTGCGGGGTTCTAGTTAACGGCCTTAGATGGTATAGTTATGCAGCTGTGGGGTGAGGGTGGTGTAGTTGTAGTTTTTAGGGCAGTGGTGGGGTGAGGGGTGGTGTAGTTGTAGTTTTTAGGGCAGTGGTGGGGTGAGGGTGGTGTAGTTGTAGTTTTTAGGGCAGTGGTGGGTATGAGGATCTCTGTGGGTATCTGGGTGGTCTAGAGGGTTCTAGACCTTCAGAAGACACTTTCATGCATGGTGCCAGGTCTCTTATTTGCTCGAGGCTGTGGGAAGCACTTTTTCGGTGGTTGTCTTCAGGTTGTTACTGTGTGAATTTTCTCTAGTGCATTTCTCTGTTTAGCTTGCTAGCTTTTCTACTGAGTTACTGAGCCTAAGATTATTTATGGTACCTAACTGATTATTTTAAATTCTACTTAACTACTTTAAGACCCTCTGATTCTCTGAGTTGACATTAAATAAACACACTGGCTCTGTACTCTACCAACTCACCAAAAGTTTCACCTCACCCTTATCATAGATGCAGGATATGGCCATAATACACAGGTAACGGCACCACAGCTCAAAAATTATAGCACAGCTTATCAAATGATTGATATTTCTCAGTCAAATAAATATAAATCTCCCTCTCTCTCTCTCTCTCTCTCTAGGATTACAGCTTTTTTTACATAGAGTGTTTTATTTCCAGGGGCCTGATTGAAATTAAGTGCATAGCGTGAAATTGAAACCCCTAATTTTCAGACTGTGGTTTTTGACGCACGGCCCTATGTCTCCCCACCCACAAGCTGTCCTCCTCCTCCTCCTTTCCCCTCATTTAACCTTGGGACCTGCAAAAGCTTTATAAAAGGTTATGTCAAGGCAACGAAAGGCCCTTCATAAGAGTTTATGACAGGAAGGCGAACTGCCTTTTATAAGAAAATATGACAGGGTGACATGCGGCCCTTTATAAGAGGTTATGACAGAGCGGCGAGTGGCCCTTTATAAGAGGTTATGACAGAGCGGCGAGTGGCCCTTTATAAGAGGTTATGACAGAGCGGCGAGCAGCCCTTTATAAGAGGTTATGACAGAGCGGCGAGCAGCCCTTTATAAGAGGTTATGACAGAGCGGTGAGCGGCCCTTTATAAGAGGTTATGACAGAGCGGTGAGCGGCCCTTTATAAGAGGTTATGACAGGACTGCGAGCGGCCCTTTTGATCGGGTGGCTTTTAACAGGGCTGATGTGTGTGCTGTGCTCTGGGTGGCTCAGCGTCAGGGTGGCTGTGATCCTTCCTGAGGTACGAGTGGTACGCACACGTGCTTTTAACCCCTCCGTGAAGTGGGAGGGGCAGGGGGTGGAGCGTGTTAAACCATACTTTAATACAGTTTACTTTAACAAAGGACATGACAAGTGTATGAAATTAAAAATATGGAGACAGAACTGAGATGCTCTGTGAATATCATACTGTTTAATGAAGCTAAAATAGACTCTTTAGGCAAACAAGCACAGACGTCCTAAAGACATTTATTATCAGATAGTTGGGTTTATTGTCAGATAGTTGAGTTTATTATCAGATAGTTGAGTATAGGTGATATCTGAGCTTCTCACAGGCATCTTGCAAAATTTATGAACTGCTATTAACCCAAACCTTCTGATTCCTGGAGTTCCCTGAGGAAGAATGAGACGTTTGTCCAAAATGAACATCCAAGCAAACTGGACAGTGACCGTTTCTGCTCACCTACAGTTTTAGCTCACCAGCACATTTTACATGAATAAATAAATGTTGGGCAAAATGTATTAGCGAATAAAAATAGTTTTTATTTCAAGGGAAAATTATCTGGACAAATGCACTTGAAACAACCATGTTTAGTACAGGTTCTGGATCTCAGGGTGAGGTTCTCCTCACGTTCAGATCCTCCTCGGTCCAGTGGGCTGGTGCTCTCAGTCTCATCCTCCATGAGTGAATTATAAGCTCACTGACTCTCAGGTAGACGCACTCAGTTCCAGAACATTCACCTCTTGTCCATGGAAAAACTCATGTAAAAGATAAACCAGCCTGCAAAGGTAGAGCCACACTTGTGGCGCCATGGCGATGTTGCGCCATGACGACGTGGATCAGCTCCTTTTGACTCTTTCACGGTTTCCTTGCTTCCTGTGTCTGGTACAGAAGCATCTCATCCAGCCATGACACTTTCTTCCAGACGTCTGTGAGCTTCTGCGTGGTTTTTATTACTGTAGCCTGGATATTCTGTTCTTACCAGTAGACATGCTTGTATCTCTGCAACCGTCTGTAACACAGACACGAGGCTCTTCAGATGGATGGACTTCTTCATCTCTGCAGCACTTTATTGACTGAACATTTTCTCCTGTAATCTGCTGCTGTTTGGCATGTGTGCCATCTTGCTTCTGAACATCGTAAAAGTTGAATTTGACATGTCAAATGTTTTGACTGCAGTGGAGTTTCCTCCGGTCCTGGAGTCTCACGATGGCACACGCATTGTCGGCACTGACACTTCTTCTGTCTTCATGCTAGGTGACAGTAGATACAGACACTAAATCTAGAATTGACTCTAGACTCTCTAGTCGTTCTAGACTAGACTCCCTATCCCTGAATGCAGAACTAATTGTGTAGTGACACACCTCCCTGGCAGGAACGCAGCTAACAGCCAGTTTCCATGATCCTCTGAAATGTGGGGACTGGATTCGATGAGCTGTCATGTCTGTACTCTACACCAACTGTTCTTCTAGCGTTCCTCTCCACACGCTAAGAGCACGTTCACCTGATGTCCCAGCAACCAAGTCTGAACTCTTCAGTAGGCTCTTCAGTCGTCCAGCGTCTCTGATGTTAGGAACGTGCTGTGCAATGCATGTGAGGAGCAACGAGACGGCTTTGTGTTCTCCTGCAGAGATGTGCCTCCTCTCAGACTCACAGGAATCATAGTAATCGCATTTGTACTGAAACTGATAGTGCCACACGAGAACAGGCAGTTCAATAATCATTGATCTCCATGAGAGTGAAAGCTAGATATAACATACCTTCAGATGGCCTTGACCTTACACTCTCCTCCTGTCTTAGTTTCACTGCAAAAAACCCTGAATTCCCACTGCACTCTTCCAGTTAACCGCACTGTTCCAGTTAGCTGTGTTCTCTAATGGAGAGTCTACTGCTAAGGTTTGAGTTGTGAAGTTTTGTGGTTCAGAGGTTACCACCCTGTACCCTCGGCGGGTCTTTAAAATGCTGGCATGTTCAAACCTCCCCCTTTTTCATGAGCCTACTAAGATTAAAGCAGTTTGTCAGATTATGTAAGTGAAAAGCTTGAGGGATGTTCAGATGCTTCTCACATAATGTGTAATTCATTTGGTGAGAAACTTTTTGTAGTAAATGTTTAAGAGCATGCTTGCATTCACGTGTTTTAGTGCACTGGAGCCCTGATTCTGCTCACAGTGCTTCTGTTTAAACTCAATTGCAATCCTCAGCTGCATTAAAACAGCTTTCATCAGTTAAACCCCTCCCCCCAAGAAAAAAGCAATTATACATTCCCTTTTTTCTTTCTACCAACTTTTTGTATTAATTCCAGCAGCACAGTGTTGGTGCGGCCCAGTCTCAGCTGAGAGCAGAGCGTGGTTTAACGAGCCCGGCTAATGTTGTTCCCACGGGGCGCGAGCAGGAGAGGCTGAGAGGAGGACGGGCGCTCCTGCGCAGATCCGTGTCAGCCGCCGTGTCTTGCAGGCTTCGCCCTGATGGGACTTAATCACTCTCAGTCCTGGCAGGTGCTGATAACAGAAGGACCTTTACATCCCTGCACTTTTTCTCCATGATTTATTTAAGGGGCGCAGCTTCAAAGCTCACGTGCGCCGGCATGAGCTCACATGCACACACGTGTTCACTGCTCTTTTTCTGAAGTAGCTGACTCAGCATCTCATCCACACCCGGAGACGGGCGGTAAACATTCAGTTACCGTGCAGAGGCATCATCACCAGGGCAGTAAACGTTCATCACCAGGACTGATGCCTCACAACTACTGTAGCAGCAGGCATAAGGCCCGTGGACCACCTCCACTCTCACTCTGCTCCCGCCTCCACTCTCACTCTGCTCCCGCCTCCACTCTCACTCTGCTCCCGCCTCCACTCTCACTCTGCTCCCGTCTCCACTCTCACCTTTCACTTTGCTCCTGCTTCTCACGCTGCAGTATTCAGTATCTTCAGTATTCAGTATCTCATTAATAAGGTTCTCCTTTCCCACCAGTCTGTTCTGTTGTACTTTAAACTGAACACACTGTACCTCTAAACATATGAGAGGATTAATAACACACAGTGAACACAGGCCCTGCAGAAAAAATACATGTTTCTCTCTCTCTCTCTCTCCTCTCTTACTCTCTCACTCTCTCCTCTCTCTCTCTCTCAAGAGACATGGGTGACATGGCACATGATTGTTTAGCATGTTCTGTAATCTGCTGGTACGTACAGTGTGTATCTGGTATAACTAATGTGCTTCTATAGTGAAGAGGCTTTTCAGTTACAACTTTATCTCCTACATTTATCTTTATCTAGACATTTATCTAGAATTTTAATCTGCGAGGGTCTTTAATCTCACTTTATAGGATTTTTTTTCCAGATCTTGGCATTAATCTGGCTAATAAAATAACATATGCTAGATGTTTAGTGCTGGCTGACTTTGTTTATCTGCTGATGTGAGAGCAGGTTACAGTGACCATGAACTGCACTGGTTCTTTAGTTCTTTGTGTGTACAGATGGTGTGGGTGAGTGAATTACTACTCTGCATGTGTTTCACTGCAGCCTTAAAGAGGTTGGATTTGGAAAGCAGGAGAGGCATCAGGACTGAGTCACATATTATATAAACAATAGATCAGTACTGCGGGTGATATGGGTTAATATGGGGGGGTGAGATATGGGTTAATATGGGGGGGTGAGATATGGGTTAATAGGGGGGGGTGATATGGGTTAATATGGGGGGTGATATGGGTTAATATGGGGGGGGGGTGATATGGGTTAA
>JAOYMR010000075.1:0-13303 GCA_025802075.1 Tenebrosternarchus preto
AGACTGGTGAAAGATTGGTTTGATGAACATGAAAGTGAAGTTGAACATCTCCCATGGCCTGCACAGTCACCAGATCTTTTTTATGCATCGTTTTGTTATTGTTCCCAATTCACCACACAATCTAATGGGATGTGATTTGATGTTTAAACTCAATCTTTCTCTTTTTTGAGCAAGGTCGACTGGCAGTCTCCTCTGGCAACAATGTGTGCATGTACACTGATGTCCTCCCTGCTGTCCCGCCTCACCAACCAGGTCCACCCGAGCTGTGTGACAGCATGCCCCCCTCCTAGTGAAGACCCTATGCCAGTCTCTTGCCAACCAGCACCAGCTCCTCCAGACAACCTTGATCCCGAACTCCTTTTTTGCACCAGTGCTAAAGTCCAAAAATTCAACTCCATATCATGCTCACCTGTACAGTGATGTGGTTCGCAATACAATCGAAACACATGCCCACAGAACCGGAATCTGTGTCCACTGAGGTAAACTTTAAGGGCACCATTTTACAAAAAGGGATCTTTTCTCTGCCTAAAACGTGAGTCTGATGAGTCAATCAAATTTGGTAAGATTTAGCTTGTTTTGATTAAAGACAATGACGTGAGCTTTCTAGTGACTCCACACACTTCATTATATTTGTCAGAATATGGACTCTGTGAAATTAAACAAGCAGCAGAGGATATGCAGTGCATACATGCAGAACACTGTCTGGATTTCTACCCATTGCCTTTGTACAGTTTAAATGGACGTAAAGTCGTATCTCTTAAGCGCAGTGTTGTCGATTAGTGTTGAAGTTGTCACTTATTTTATTATTAGACAATTTAAACTAGTTATGTCAGTGGGGAGAACTGAAGTGTATTAGCCTAGGTAATTTGGAAATTGTGGTGTAATGTGTAGTTCATTATATGATCTCCACTAAACAAAAACTCATCTTTAATTTCCTCTTGCAGTCATGGATAGATGGGTGACTGACTTTACCACATCCCTCAGTTATGTGTTCAGCCAAGAGAATGCTGTACAGCGAATAGTGGAGGTGATCAAAAACATTAGGTCTTCAGTTGAACAGACACCAAAGTATGTTGAGGCAGATGACCTTGCAGGACGCCTGAAGCCAATAGAAATCAGGAAAGCTATGGCCAGCATTAAATGTAAGTAAAGGACAAGCTGTGAGCAGCTGATATTGTTTCGTATATATACATTTCTAAGCAGCATGTTTTCATATCCAAGCTGTTTTTCTGAGATACATAGATCAGTGTCTGACACTATGTGGTCTCATCTAGTTGTATAGCATGACTGTCTTTATATAAAGCAAATACTTGACTTATTATAACCTCCTCCAGCTATCTAAACCTTTTAATTCTGTCAGCTCCAGTTCTATAATTACAGACTGTAGACCATCTGTTTCTCTGCATACTTTGGTAGCCTCCTTTCACCCTGTTCTTCAGTGTTCAAGACCCCACAGGACCATCACAGAGCAGGTATTATGTGGGTACTCTGTCATTCTCAGCACTGACACAGTGGTGGTGTGTTAGTATGTGAGTGTGTGATGCACTGGTACAAGTGGATCAGACAGCAGCAAGTGTGTCAGCTTATTGTCCACTCTGTTACACACTCCTACTTAGTTCCTCCACCTTGTACAGAGACAGAAGCTCTGTTGCTGCACGGTTTTTGTTGGCCACCCTCTAGTTCTCCAGCAGTGGTGACATGACTCTGCCCACAGTGTTAGCTGGATATTTCTGGTTGGTTAGCTGTTCTCAGTTTAGTAGTTACACTGATGGGTTTAAACACTCCAGCAGCAGTGCTGGTTCTGATCCACTCATACCAGAGCAACACACACCACCACCATGTCAATGTCACTGAGGTGCTGAGAATGACCCACCTCCCACATAATGTCTGCAATATGGTGGCCTTTAGGGACTAACAAAGTATGCAGATCAACAAATGGACTACAATCTGTAATTATAGAATGGCAGTGTGCTCAATATATGGTAGATGGAGCTAATTAAATGGATAAAGCGTAGACTCTTTATTAAATGGATAAAGTGCGGTTTTAATGAATTGATCAGTTTATTGTCAAAGTCAGTAGAGATGTGCTTAGGTAAAACTGCTACAAGATTAGGACTAAATCACAAGACAAGATTAAGTGGAAATTATGTGAATATTGCTTGACATGAAAGCATCTATGTTATTTACTTTCAGCCTCATTGATGAGATTGGAGGATGATTCCTTTTCAGTAGCTACTAGCCTGATTGAAGAGTCAAACACTGGTGAAGATTCATTCATTAGTGACTATAATGATTCTGTCACCAGCGATCACTCCACGCTGAAGTCCACTGCCACAAGAAGGTCAGCTTCCGTCATTACCACGAGAAGTCAAGGCTCGCCCACTGTGCCAAGTCAAGCCTCGCCCACTCAATCAGAAAGTGGATTTTTGCCTTTAGTGAGAGGAGATGGTAGCTAGAATTACAGCTTTGAAATACCCTGGAGTAAGATGCCCTCAAACACAAGGAAGTTATTGGTTTCTGAGAAGAGACCGTCTGCAGCAGAGAGATGGGAGGTTATTAGGATTGTGGCTGCTGAAATACTGGCTGTCTGCAACAAACCAGGAAAGAGGCATATTGCTGAAATAACAAGAAGTATGGTAGTTCATTACCCAAAATCTTTCAGAGATGAGATTGAGGGCCAGGTTGTCGGCACTGGTTATGATTCACTTGTGAAACAGTTAATATCTCGGATTGATATCTATATATGACTCCAAGCTCCTCCTCAAAAAAGACTTTCTGAAAGTTTCTGTCCTGACAATGCAAAGAAAGTTTGTATGTTCATATGGCTGCATTAACCCTGAGCCAGGGCTTCCTGCTGGTGAAACAAAACAACTGCAAACGCAAAAACAGGAAGAGCTAATGACAATGTTCAAAAACAAAGACAAGAATGCAAAAAAACCCAGAAAGGCTGATGGTGGAGACATTTCCCTCACAGAGGAGAGACATATTGTCAGCACTGAAGGAGACAAAAGAGATCCTTAAGGAGTGGCCTTATCTCTTCCAAGAAATTGGAATGAGGCTCCATTTTAGGGAACTAACAGGTGTCCAGATTGATGATGGATTTGAAGAGTCAACAGCCACCAAGTTCAGAAGAATCCTGTGTTACTTTCAGTTTGTTCATACTGCGCCATCCAGCAGAGAAGGCACTATTCTGAGCAAAGTCCTATCAGGAGGTGATGAAAGTTGTGCAGCTGTACTGGTGCTTCTGGCCCATTTCAAAGAGCAGCAAGACAAGATGTTCCTACATGTTGATGACACTGCCATTGCAACTGATGTTGACACCACAAAGCTACCATGGACACCCTGCATTGTGGTCTGTGGTAGGTTGTGCCTAAAGTAATCATGTTAGTTGAAATATTTTTTCAACCTATTGCACAGGTAATGGGTCAGGAAGTACACCATACATTGCAAAACATGCTTAGAGTTGAAATTGTTAGATTTTTTTGCTGTTCATTTATTTTTACTTGGCAGTATAGACTTTTTATAGAGTTTTTGTTTGGCAGTATAGACAGTATGAGCTGTTCAATGATTAAGTCTACTAATGTGTGAAGAACAAAGCTCCTTGCCCTCATCTGACTCTTTTTGCATTGTTCACAGGTGACAGCCCACTCACTGCCAAGATGTTCATGGTTGCAGTGGACCAGGTCATAGTAAATGACCAGCTTCCCAGCTTTACCAAAGATGATGTTCTGCTCATATTATCTGCACAGCATTGACTATCCAGTGGAACTTAAAGCTACACTGGAGTTCTTACAGAGGTATGTGAAGGGGGTCTAAGGATATCAGTGTCAGTTGTTTCATTTATTTAATTTGGACGTCATCTTGTTTCTCTAATGGGATCATTTTCATTAAAGGGGAGGCCATGAGCCGAATGTAATTTATTTTTGGGGTTTTAAACAGTATTTTCTTCTTTAACTTTTCAAAGTTATTTCCGCATTTTTCATGATACTGATTTTTCATTGTAATGCTCATATTAAAGCTTTCCTGTTGGTCCAATCAAGTTGTAATAAAAATAAGAAAATAAAGAAATCTGTGATCTCTAGAATTATATCTTAGCCATCCAATCACTGATTTGAAATATTAAAGCTGACCCATGAATCTTAAAACTTGAGTTTCAGTTTAATATATTTACTTAAAACATTTGTGGCAGAAAGTCATTTCAAATTTTAAAAAGATCTCAGAGAAAAGTCTTACTGGCCTGACTGAAATGCCTGAGAATTCACTGAATATTGATTTATTTCATTAGAGGACAGACCTGATCGATAATTGTATTGCAATGACTGGTTTGTTTTTATAATTTTATACATGCACAAACTTTGAGGATAGCCAGTACAACGATTTGGATTGTCCTGAAAGAGAAACAACTGGCAACTTGTTAATGCTAGAATTAGTTACCACTCTGAGGGTTGGTTTTCCAGCCAGGGATGTAGCAGTTCTAGAGTGCATTTTCCTTTAAATGGAAAATTTGTTCAGAATGTTTTGTAGTCTACGATTAGAGTTTATCCCCATTCCTGAATGTTTTACATTTAAAGGAATTGTTTTTCCAACAGATGCATCTTCAATCAACCCAGATCAATGGACCAAAGTCACACGAAAAGAAAAGGGATGCCAGTATGTTGTCAACCCAAAGATTCTGAGTCTCATCTCCAAAATTTGCCAGTTTTGAGTGGCATGTTAGCTGTGAGGTTTAATGGTAGAAAGCCTTCATCCTGCTGAAATTGTTTATGGGCTATTTGATGGCGAGGGCGATTGAGCAGGAGCAGACGCTACTGGAAACATGCTGAGCGGTTTATTAGCACAAGGTTGCCAGCAATGCAAAGCAAACAACAAAGAGATAAAGAGGACGATACCGGGTTACCGGAGAGTCAGTCTAAAAGAGATAAGAGTCAAAGCAACGACCATAGAGCAGCATGCAACAGAGGCTGGTAGCAGTTCGGCTGGCTTGCCAATGTGCAGCACTGAGTGTGCTGCACGAGGGCTTTAAGTAATCAATTGGTGACTGGCGACAGGTGCGCTCAATACACTGGAGTTTGAGTGTGGCAAGGTGGGCGTAGTTTGGGAGCTGGGTGCCCGATGAGACGTGACAGATCTTACCTCGGATGCGATGGAAGGAGGTGACCAAGTCGGGGTCCAACACCTGTGAAGCGGGAACCCAGCTGCGCTCCTCTGGTCCGAACCCCTCCCAGTCCACGAGGTACTGGATCCCACCGCGCCTGCGCCGAGAATCCAGGAGGGCCTGCACCCTGTAGGCGGCAATGTCCTGCAAGGGAATGGGAGAGGGAGGAGGGCCCTCTGACCTTTCCTCCTCAAAGGGACCCGGATGCACCCTTTTCAAGGCCAACACATGAAAAGCAGTAGATGCACGGCTCCCCCCAGGTATGCCAACCCTATAGGTGACGTCATTGATGCATGCCGTAATTGGGTAGGGGCCCACGTACTTGTGGGCCAGCTTACCAGTGGGGCCCAACCTGCCATCCAGGGTGGCAACCCACACCCTCTCTATGATGGTGAAATTGGGAGTCTCGCCCCGCTTGCGGTCTGCTTTGCGCTTGTAGGTGGCAATAGTCCTCTCCTCCCACACGCAGGTGCTGTTCCGGAACCATTCCTCCACAGCTGGCTGGTCTGAGTGCTGGGGGTTCCAAGGGTACAGCGGGGGCTGGAAACCTAACGCACTCAAAGGGAGTGAGCCCCATCCCTGCTCGAGTGAGGGAGTTCTGCGCATACTCTGCCCAAGGGAGGCAAGTGCACCAGGAGTCTGGGTGCTCCTGACAATAGAGCCGAAGGAACTGACCCAGCTCCTGGTTCACCCATTCCACCTGCCCATTGGACTGAGGGTGGTACCCTGAGGTCAGGCTCACTGCCACATTGAGGCGGCCAAGCAGCTCCCGCCATACCCGAGATGTAAACTGGGACCCCTGATCGGTGACCACATCCTCGGGCAGCCCGAACTGTCGGAAGACGTTCCGGAACAGCAGATCTGCCATTTGCCACGCGGTGGGGAGACCTGTGAGGGGAATAAAGCACACCATGTTTGACAACCTGTCCACTATTACCATAATCGCTGTGTTACCCTCTGACTCCAGTAGGTCAGTTATGAAGTCAAGAGCGATGTGGGACCAGGGGCAATTAGGCGTGGGAAGCGTCATCAGCCTTCCTTCAGGGGGCGTCCTGGGCACGTTACTCCTGGCGCAGTCAGCAGGACTACGTCCGCTTGAAGACGCAGCCACCAATAGCGGGAGCTCAACAGTTGACCTGTGTGAGTCGACCCAAGGTGTCCTGCCCCTAGCTTGGTGTGCGCCCAGGCGATCTGGGCCGACCGAAGACGGTTCGTATGTCCTGTACATGTTGGTCAAGAGAGGGAGAGTAGATCAATATGTCGTCGATGTATGCGATGACTGATCTCCCCAAATACTCTTGCAAGACCTCATTAATGAATGCCTGGAAGACGGAAGGAGCGATGGCGAGGCCATATGGAAGAACCAGGTACTCATAGTGCCCAGTGGCCGTACTGAACGCAGTCTTCCATTCATCTCCTTCCCTGATTCTTACCAGGTTATAGGCACTGTGGAGGTCTAACTTTGTGAATGTAGTGGCGTGTCTCAGCTGTTCCAGGGCCGCCGGTACCAAGGGGAGAGGGTACGGATATGGCTTGAGGAGGGCGTTAAGACCCCGGTAGTCGACGCAGGGGCGCAGTCCTCCGTCCTTCTTCACGAAGAAGACACTGGGGAGATGGAGGGGCGAATGCACCCCTGAGCCAGAGCCTCCTGGACATAGTGGGCCTCTTCAAGGGACAGAGGATATACCTTACCCCGGGGCGGGACCGCGTCTTACTTCAGCTCCACAGTGCAATCCCATGGTTGGTGAGGGGGGAGCTGGGTGGACCGCTGTGGGCTGAAGACTTCCGCCAGATCTCGGTACGGGGCAGGTATAGGCTGAGCGTGATGGACGTTGGGGCTCTCAACGGATGTGGAATGCAAGGGCTCCACCTGGCGGACATGTGTGCGACATCCTTCCCCCCACTTCAGCACCCAGTTCTCCCTCCAGGAGAGCTGAGGCTCGTGGCGACGTAGCCCGGGAAGCCCTAAAGTCAAGGGGTGTGTGAGAGAAGACAATAATAGGAAGGAGGCGCATTCACAATGGTCACCAATCTTTATTGTGATTCCTGTAGTCTGATGCGTGATGAGACCCTCTCCAACCAGCCTTCTGTCTATGGCCACCACGTCTAGGTGCTGGTAACGGGATGGCGCGTGCACCGATGGACCTGGCGTACTCACTGTCCATCACGTCCGTGGCTGCATGCACCCATCCATCCCCCCCCTCCCCGAGTCCACAACAAGTGTTGTAATAGAGAGAACACTCCCATGGTGTATTATGCTCACCGGAACGCCGAAGAGGTTATAGGGAATGCTACTCACCCTGGGCTCTCCTTTGGGGGCAGGAGGAGGACCCTGACATCTCACGTTACCCACCTGCATGGGTTCTTCCGGATCCTTCTCCGTGGGCACCTGAATGGGCGGTGCCACCGGCAAAGGGCGTAGTGGTCGCTGTCCCTCCCCTAACAGACGGTCATACGCTATGGCCCTACCGATCACGGTGTTCGGGTCTGCTCCCTCAGTCCTTAGGGTCAGTTCTGCTTGGATCTCACCTCTGAGGCCGTGCATGAAGGTGTCTACCAATGCAGCATTGTTCCATCTCGTCCCGGTGGCGAGGGTGCGGAACTCCATGGCGTAGCCGTGCTGCGTGCTCCCCGTTTTAAACAGAGCAGAGCTTGCCCACACACTCGTCCCTGTTTTGGGTGGTAAAAAACAGACTTCAGTTCCTGGATGAAAGCATTGTAATCCGAGGTAAGAGGGGAGGAGCTGATAACCAAGGCAGCTCCCCATGTGAGAGCCCTTCCGGTTAGCCGAGATGTGACGGGGTTTGGGAGCTGGGTGCCCGATGAGATGTGACACTATTGTTTTTGTCCTTTTTTTTTTTTTTTTTTTTGTGAAGAGGAACTTTTGTGAAGAGGAGTTAAGCTTATTTTTGTTGGCTTTGCTGTTGCAATTCATCAATCAAACAATAAATCATTCAGTTACAAACCTTCTGTGTCTCATGTTACTGGAATAAGTATGTTGAGAAACCAACCTTTTGTGGCAGCTTTTTTGAGCTTCCAACTCTGCAGAACTAGGTTGTACAGCTTGGTCAGCAACAAGGTTTGAGCCTCTGTATATTTAAACTAGTAAGTAATTGCAACTCCTTCTCATATTCCATGTGAATTTTAAAGGCTGAGAGAAACATAATCAGCATTCATGCCTGTAGGTCAGCATGACAGCGAGGGGTCAGGATAATGACGTCAGAGAAAGATATTTAAATTTTGTGTATTAGTGTTATATGGGCTCAAGACTTATTCTGATGTTTGAAATCTGTCAGAACACACTTCCTTCTCTTTCTCTGTAACATAATTATCCTGCCCCTTGTTTCAACCTGGAGAGATGGTGTTGCTTTGTAATCTTTCAAAAAAAAAAAAAAAAAGACTATTACTTTGACTTTATGAAACAAGTTTGATACATTTGTATCCAGAATGACAGTTTGAATGTTAAAGTGCACAAATATAAAATTAATAAGATTTTCATTAAAATTACAAAGAAGAAAACATTTATTGCTGTTATGGACATAAAACATTATATGATCAACTGAATGGTTAAGTACAGATAATTACTATACTTCATATATAATTCATATGTAATTTAAGAAAGCAGGAAAATACTGTATAAATAATATTGTATTTTGTTGTAGATGTCACGAGTGCGGTGCGGGGAGCTGCAAAGAGCGACACTGGACTCCGACGTGCGTGCAACCAAAAGGAACCGTTTTATTTCGGTTTTGTTTCGCTTTACGGGAAAACAGCAGACAAAGCTTCAACATACGCGTAACATCAAAGACCGACAAAGACACAGTGACATGCACACACTCATATACACACACCCTTAACGAGACTCCGGTGAAATGAATAACACTAACGAACGTACACCAACAAGCATCCACGGACATCGACGAACATTCACGAACAGTTACGAACCTAATACAGACGCACGCTCATTCATACGACACGACAACGGAACATACCTCCACACAGACACACCCACACAGAAACAAGACAGGGGGAGGCGGCCAGGGCGGCCACCGTGACAGTAGAAAAAATTATATATCTGTAATTTGTAATTAACATAAAATGTAAAACAACAGCTGTGTTGTTAATTTACAGATATCTGTAATTTTACAGAGTTGTGTACAATTAGAAAAAAAAGAAAATTACTTAAAAAAATGTACAGTTATTTGCTTTAAAAATAGGATTTTTTTTACAGTGTAGGACATCCGAAATACTTGAAGAAACAGAATCTTCTAGGCCTACTGGAAAAAAATGCCTGTTTAAAGAAGGCTGCTATTTTACAAGCTAACCTGCTGCTTAGATTGCCAAAATTATTAGTTAATTGTTTTATGCCATAATTAGTCACATCTAATAATAAATCTCTCTCTCTCACACACACACTCACACACACACACACACACACACTTGCCCCATTCAAAATCACCGGATTGCTGGCTACTTGCACCTGTGCCTTGTATACCTGTGTTTCTGTTTTGCTGACATCTACTGCCAATGGACAGCTGTTCTTTTGGACTCTGCTGTGTCAGACATCAAGCTTTTACTGCCAGCACTTTTCTTTGTTTTTATACTTTGCCAGCTCTCTGCTGTTTTTCCCCCCTTTCTTTAGGGAGAATAAAGAATAAAGTCCAATTGCATACTTGTGTCTCGCTCCCTCCATGCTGCTGTCACACATTTCTTATTTAAACACATGATCATTCATACTTACCCAAACTACCCCACTTTAAAAATTCACAGACTGAAAATGTATGTGCACATTTCAAGATCCGTGATTCATGCCAGCTAATATGACTGAGAAAAGAGAATGACTAAAAGTTTTACTTGATTTAACAATGTCTTGGATATAATGTTACTGTTTAGCATTACTAAGCTGTTTTACAACACTTCCACTTATGCTTCTTATAACTAGAAGTTTGAGTTAGTTTTAACCTATTAGATACAACTACCAAAAGAAATCTAATTGGATGTTAGCAAGATTAATGTGTGAAGGAAGTAAAATACTCTTATAGCATTACTGCTGATTTTAAAAATATGCTACTAACAGGAGACAAATTTATGTAATGGCCACCCTCTACTCCTTAGTCCATGTGGTGCCAGTCACCATGTGGATTTGTGGTTTTCTTTTGTTCTGTCAGCATGTTATTATGAGCTCTGTGTTTACCCTCCCTTTCTCACATTTTGCCATGCCCCTATTGTTACTTGTTAGTGTGTTCCCAGCCTCCCCGCTTCCTTGTTTCCACCCCAATCCCAAATGGTATATATTCCTTCTGTTCCCTGTGTTTGGTGTTGGTTATTGTCTATTGTGTATAAGCAAATGTCTATGTGCTTCTTGACATGGTTTTTGTATTGCTATCATGTTCGATTAAACCGCCTTTTGTTTTGGGGGACACCTGCTTGCATCCTTCCCTTTTTGCCTTCGCATGCCTCACCAGCTTACATTTTACCCTATAAAACTAGATATATCTTTCTGGAAATGTTTATTTTTTACTACAAAACATATAAATGAAAATACATTCAGTAATCCCTGAAACTGTGCTGTCAGTCTTTACCTGAAAGAAAGACCTTCCATAACTGCAGATGTAGGCTTCATGGATGCATCTGTTTTGACATAAAATGTAATTTGACAATTACATTGATACCCCAGAAGAGTAAAGAGATACTATGACTTGCATATTAAGGAAAAGCATCAGAAAGGTTCTGCGTAATTTACATGGAGAAACGCCAACAGCCCAAGGCAGTAAAACATCCATAAAACAATTTCCTGGACAGTGTGTCACTCACTCTGCACACTTAGTTGTGAAAAGCTTTAATAAAAATTTAGTTTTAATAACACAAATTTGAAATTCATTTCACAAGGAATTCATAACATTCTGTGGTATAAATTGAATGGTATTATTGTGTAATGCCATTTATGAAAAAGATTTGTGTGTGAAATATATATTTCATCTTGGAATTAATTAATCCTGGCCGTCTCAGATGATTTTCAAAGTGTGATAAACCCATTGTCACGATGCGGAGACTCCCCCTACTGGTGTTCTCCGGTAGTGATAGCAACAAGGCATATGGACATTTTACGTTATGGGTTTATGTGTTTTGGTGTCGTTGTCCATGTTTTCCTCAGGTAGTGGGTGTTATTCATTACTTAGCTTCCCACCTGAGGATTATTATGTATTTGTTTTTCCTTATTTAAAGGCCCAGTTTTTGTTCTGACCTTGTCAGTCTTGATGTTATAGTTTTGCCATTTCTGTTTGGTTTAGTTTCATTACTTTCATTAAACATTTCAGTTGGAGACGTGGAGCGTCCCTTTCTTTTTCTTTGCCTGCATGTTCTTCGCTCGTGAAACCTGTTACATGATTAGAGGACATAAAATTATGACCATTGTGAGGTGACCACAGACCACTAGTGATGGAAGGAGACGACAAAGAGAAACGGATGTAATTTAGACACTGTCTACTGCTACATCCCTATAAATCATAACACCTCATGTGTCAGGGTAAAATTACAAATTGGAGGCCTGTTGGTTCCTGTTGGTTCTCTGTTCAACAGTTCCAGAGCTGAGCCTTTGGTTTCCACTTCTCAGCTGATCTCACTTCAAACTCACCTGAATGAATGGTTATCAAGAGACTGCATCCTGCATGCAACAATCTGTAGTAAGTGCCCAAGGAGGGCCTCTTTCTGTGATTCCCACCGCATCAACCAGGAGACACAAGCTTCCGAATGGGCCTGTTAGTCAGGTTAAGGACAACACTGAAATAAAAGCTTTATTCCCTGCTCTCCAATGTTGACATGGTGATTAGTCTAGAATGTTCTGGCATTGTCATCAAAATATATCCTGCTCTTTGTATTGCGTTTTTTTTCTTTTCTTTCAAGTAATCATTCCTCAAACACTTATTTCAGCTTGGTGATTTTATTGGTGTACGCTGAGTTTTTTTGTCTTTGTATATCTTGCATTCTTGTCTTCATACCAGTTGCTTTATTGAACATTGTTTGATCTTTGTTCCACATGTATATTTATCTTGCCATAGTCTTTCTAACAGAAAAATACTCCCTTAAATTTGAGTGATTAAAATTTACTTTAGACACACAAATAAATGTTGGACTAGTGCAATTCTTATTAGAAATATTATCAGTAATAACTTTTGAAATATTAATGAATAATATTTCAATCAAAGGTTCCATCAAACATACTCATTCAATCCTCCAGGATTTCACTGGCAATATATTCTCACCAAATATTGCTGAGGTTAAGCATTTAGATGAAAACACAGAAAAGCATACATTATTTCAAGACCCATTACTGCATAATACCAAAGCATTTTATTTTTAAAGTTGATTCATTTTTATTTTAAGTATTTCTGTACATTTTTGCTATGTTAAGTGGGTGTCAAGAAGTTTGTTTTGTCAGCAGCATGTTATAAATTGTCTGCACGGAAGTGCAAGTGTTGACAGGCACTTCAAATC
This sequence comes from Tenebrosternarchus preto, assembly GCA_025802075.1. Lineage (NCBI taxonomy): Eukaryota > Metazoa > Chordata > Actinopteri > Gymnotiformes > Apteronotidae > Tenebrosternarchus > Tenebrosternarchus preto. The sequence continues at coordinate 12,650 of JAOYMR010000075.1, forward strand.
AAAGGTTAAAAATAGAGCACTTTTAAGAGGCTCATCAAAAGTTCTCAGAGCTGTCTGCCAGTGCTTAGCAGCAGAGTAGTCAGTAGTACTTATCTCCTTGGCAAATTCTTCCAAACCTTCCACATGTATAATGGATGCTATCCCACTTCGTTTGCTCAAAGAGCTATTGCCTATTAGTAGAGAACCTTTGCTCACTATTATTAACTGTTCTCTGAGCCTTGGCTACATCCCAAAACCATTTAAACTTGCAGTCATTAAGCCACTAATTAAAAAAACTTACATTTATTTTCTTATACCCTTAGATTGTAATGTGGCTTTTCACACCATTGACCACAACACAACATTCTACTGGATAGGCTACAGACACTTGTTGGCGTAAGAGGTCAAGCACTCTCCTGGTTCAAATCCTACCTAACAGATCGTTACCAATTTGTCCTTGTACATAATGAATGCCCAGAATGCACAAAAGTAAAATATGGTGTCCGCAAAGATCTGTATCAGGCCCCATATTATTCTCATTATATATGCTACCATTAGGCACAATTATTCACAGGCATGGTATTGGCTTCCATTGCTGTGATGATATGCTATGTCTTCTAATCTAGATGATGCCAATACTACTCCCAAAATTGAGAGCTATGTCCAGGAAATAAA
>JAOYMR010000076.1:0-15237 GCA_025802075.1 Tenebrosternarchus preto
CATATGTACGATATTTAATCTTAAGTCCAGATATCACCACATTATCCTTTTTTGTGTATTGTTCCATATGTACGATATTTAATCTTAAGTCCAGATATCACCACATTATCCTTTTTTGTGTATTGTTCCATATGTACGATATTTAATCTTAAGTCCAGATATCACCACATTATCCTTTTTTGTGTATTGTTCCATATGTACGATATTTAATCTTAAGTCCAGATATCACCACATTCTCCTTTTTTGTGTATTGTTCCAAGTCCTCCACTCTTTTTTCCAACTCTTCTATCTTTTCATCCTTTTCTTTAATAATTGCTTTCAGTTGTTGAATTTCTCCAATCAAATGCATCAAACTTGTCTGTTGCTTCACCACCTTGCTGAGCTCTTCTGACATGCAATTCAATGATAGCTTAAGTTCTTCCACATCTTTGGTCCAACTTGGAGCCATTTTTACTGCTTGGTAGCTACTGAGAGTCCAGGTAATCCACAAGGCCTTTTACCAGTTGTTCAAGCACATGTAGTCAAAAAGTGCTTAAAGGGTGAAAGTTAGCAGAAATTATCTTGCAAATCTAAACATTAACTGAATATCAAACAGCAAAACTTCAACATATGCTTGGATGTTTTGTTAGTTTTTGCGAATACTACACATACACTCTCTCCATCAGATACACTCTCTCCATCAGACACATACTCTCTCCATCAGATACACACTCTCTCCATCAGACACATACTCTCTCCATCAGACACATACTCTCTCCATCAGATACACACTCTCTCCATCACACATGCACTCTCTCCATCAGACACACTCTCTCCATCACACATGCACTCTCTCCATCAGATACACACTCTCTCCATCAGACACACTCTCTCCATCTCACACCCACCCCAGGTCTGCACAACTGTACATCATGTTATGTACACCAGATGCAGGAATCTATCATGATAAACTCTTAACATTAAACACTAGGTGGTGTCCTCTCTGTCTCTCCAGTGGTGGGTGGTGCTTTGTCCCAGGTGGTGTCCTCTCTTCTCTCTCCAGTGATGGGTGGTGCACTGTCCTGGGCGGTGTCCTCTCTCTCTCTCCAGTGATGGGTGGTGCTTTGTCCCAGGTGGTGTCCTCTCTCTCTCTCCAGTGGTGGGTGGTGCTTTGTCCCAGGTGGTGTCCTCTCTCTCTCTCTCTCTCTCTCTCTCTCCAGTTGGGAATACAGTGAGAGAAAAGTGCAATACATAATCAAATTAAAAGGTTTTCATTCATTCATAAAACAAACTTAAAAAACAGGTGAATGTGTTTTTAAATGTGTGAGAAGATTCTGCTGCACTTTGACTGGACGTCACATCACTAAACACCATTAGCATTACATATAAAATAGGTGCTGTATTAAATGGCTTTTCCTATATAATGTTTCTAAGTTTATCACAGGATTTGACTGCCAACTAAAACATTAGTGCAGTGTAGAACAGGACCATCACCACATCAACACTGAACAGATTCAACTGTACCAGTTTCTTACAAACCTACGCTGACGTCCTTGTATCTTTAGTGGTGTTTAAATGTCCAGTTCATACAGAGAAAGTACGATCAACCCATTTCTCCAAATTTTTCCATAATGCCAAATCAGTTCTGCTACCGCCCAAGTGTGTTAGGTTTTAGCTGTCACCAGTGTGAGTTAGGACAAATTCTACTGTGTTATTTGTTTATAAATCCACTTTAAAGTCCTAATATCATTAAAAGAGATTAGAGGCAAGAGGTTCATTTCTCTGAATTTTCTCCTAATACTAAAACATTTTCACAATCACCCAAGAGTGGCAGCTCTTCATTGTTACCAGGGTAAGTTGGAGCTCTTCACCGTTACCAAGGTGAGTTGGAGCTCTTCACTGTTACTGTAATATAATGGACAACATAACCAGGCTTGCGGGAGCTGCACGTTTATTGAGGCTCGTGGGTACAGCACAATCAAAACAGCACTGTTGTTCTTATGAAAGCCTAGAGCGTACAATTACAAAACGCGTTTCCGAACTACCCATACATTACAGTTACCAGGGTAAGTTGGAGCCCTTCTATCGTAATTTAAAAAATCCTTCTACCTTTAGGTGAACTAACTTATTTCATATTGGCTGAATTAGTTTCGCAAAATTTCCCGTAATGTAAAAACTATTTCCCTACCACGTAAGAGCGGTAACCTCCGTCTCTACGGGAGCGGAGATGTTTAGTGAAATACCGTAATATCACGCTTATAGGCGCATATGCGTTCATCTAAACACGAGTAAGTTGACCGTGTACCGCTAAAGCGAAGAGATTTTTACCGAGAGATTTAGTTTATTCAAAGTAATAGCTGGTTAACAGCGAGCTACCAGACTACGGATCGGTCAAAAGACTTCAGAGCAAGTTAACTGGCTAGGTTAGGTGCTACAGAAGTGGACGTCAACATGCTCTAGATCATAAAATGCACAGAACCTATTAAATAGCTTATAGCCCTAAAGTAGATACCTAGTAATTACTCTGTGTTTATAACAGATATTATCTAGTAATTACTCAGTGTTTATTGCAGATATTATCTAGTAATTACTGTGTTTTACTACAGATATAATTAGTTCTACTGCACCGGAAGGGGATGTAGCTCAGTGGTAGAGCGCATGCTTTGCATGTATGAGGCCCCGGGTTCAATCCCCGGCATCTCCAATATGGTTTTTCCTTGTTGTCACAGTGTTTTTTGAATCTCACTTAATAAGTAATTTGTTAAATAAGCATCGAATGGTGGCATACTCTAAAGCACAATAACTTTAGCTGATAAAAAATACTCCCTGCTCACGCCTTCTCTACTCATCGTTCAGGTAATATTTTTTATTACCACTAGAGGTAGACAGTTTACTACACAGATCGTATCGTTTCAGTCTGGGGAAAGGCAGTCGCCTCTCTCACGTAGATTAAGACATCAGCTTTTAGCTTAACAATGAAGACATGCTAAAGAATATTGTGATGTAGCTCCAATGGTGTAGATAAGAACCTCAGAGAATCACTCAGCGCTGGTGTAACTATGTGGTTCAGTTATAATAATCCTGCTAACATTAAACATGTGATACTTATTATGTGTCGTATAATCACAAAGGTGATAGAAGTTATAATTCAAGTCAGGCTTCAGATTTCTGCTTGGAACATCAATATGAAAAGAGAGAGAAACACAGAGAGAAAGAGAAAGAGAGATACAGAGAGAAAGAGAAAGAGAGATACAGAGAGAAAGAGAGAGAGATACACAGAGAGAAAGAGAGAGATACACAGAGAGAAACAGAGAGAGATACACAGAGAAACAGAGAGAGATACACAGAGAAAGAGAGATACACAGAGAGAAACAGAAAGAGATACACAGAGAGAAAGAGAGAGATACACAGAGGAGAGATACACAGAGAGAAAGAGAGAGAGCTACACAGAGAAAGAGAGAGAGATACACAGAGAAAAAGAGATACACAGAGAAAGAGAGATACACAGATATTACTGTAGAGAGATGTCTGATCTGTTACATTACTGTAGAGATGTCTGATCTGTTACATTACTGTAGAGAGAGAGAGATACACAGAGAGAAAGAGAGAGATAGATGGAGAGAAAGAGAGATACACAGAGAGATACACAGAGAGAAAGAGAGAGATACACAGAGAGATAGATGGAGAGAAAGAGAGAGAGAGATACACAGAGAGAAAGAGAGAGATGCACAGAGAGAAAGAGAGAGAGAGATACATGGAGACAGACAAACAGAGAGGGAGGGAGAGAGCCAAACAGACAGACAGAAAGGGAGAGGCGCTTTCTGATCTGTTATGCTGCTGAAGAGAGAGGTCTGATCTGTTACATTAATGTAGAGAGAGGTCTGACCTGTTACATTACTGTAGAGAGATGTCTGATCTGTTACATTACTGTAGAGATGTCTGATCTGTTACGTTACTGTAGAGATGTCTGATCTGTTACATTACTGTAGAGATGTCTAATCTGTTACATTACTGTAGAGAGAGGTCTGATCTGTCTGATCTGATGTGTAGCACATCAGGCAAATGGTAAATAAGAGCTTACGCAGGATGAGATGACAGGAACATTTTATTTTCCAGTGAAGACAGAGAGAGTGAAGACAGAGGTGTGGTTCCTGTAGGGTTCACACAGTGTAACTCGGGGAGTTTTTTCTTGCCACTGTCACTCTTGGACTCAGACATCTGTAAAGCTGCTTTGAGACAACGGTTGTTGTAAAAAGCACCATATACATATGTAAACACATTTTGATTTGACATGACTTGCTGCAGGGACCTTCGGGATGCCTCACTATAGAGCCGGAAGCATGACTGATGTCACATCACACACACGTAACAGGCTCAGAGTACTGAGTACTGAGATCCAGCAGTCAGTTAAACATCATACAGTACGATGGATGTCAGTGAAGGCAGAGGGACACCTATGCACACGTGTTTAGAGCAGATCTTCTCATCGTCCTCATCCTCGACGAAGATGGACAGGTGCTGGTTCTCCTTCCACGGGAGCCGACATGTCCTTGAGGCCAGGATGCGGCGGCCTGCAACGTCGTCACGGAAACCAAAGCTCGCCATCCCATCCGGCTGAGTTGGCGCAAGTGGAGATGATGTCCTCGCCTCGCCAGGGGCGCGAATCCTGGTGAGGAAGGCATCTACCTCCAGCTTGTCCTGTGTGAGGAAGACGCGTACGTTCCTGTTGCTCTGGTTCAGCAGGCTGGTGTGAGCGCTGGTGTTACCCATCGCTCGCCGCCTGTGGGGGCCGCGAACGTGGCAGAGGAATGTTTTAGAGGTTCAATAAGCAGGTTTGTAGCACAGCATCACATAGAAATTCAACTCCTTCTGCCCGCTAGTAAATTGCAATTAAAATACATTTTTGCCTAACGAAGCTGCGAACTGCTGTGAAATAGGTACATTTGAAAGAAATATTAAATATTAAACAGTTAAATGCGTTCTGTGGATTATGAAGGTCTCCAAAAGCATCACAAATGTTGTTGATGAAGGTTCATGAAAATACTAAACCCAGTGTGAATTAAAATCATATTGTCTTGCCAACTGCATGAAATGGTCTGAACAACTAAATCATGACTCATCCATGGACTAATTAAAGAGAAAATATCAGGAAATCTAATTAAAGTTTTCTTCTGTTTCCCTTCATCTTGCTCGTTTTATTACTTCCATCTTTTCTTCACAACTTGCCTGTTTTTCCCTTCAAAGACTCCACCCCCCTGCCCCACAGGCTGATCCCAGCTTTTCCCTCCAAAGACTCCACCCCCCTGTCCCACAGGCTGATCCCAGCTTTTCCCTCCAAAGACTCCACTCCCCTGCCCCACAGGCTGATCCCAACTTTTCCCTTCAAAGACTCCACCCCCCTGCCCCACAGGATGGTCCCACCTACAACCATGTTTGTGATTCTGTTTACAGCCTACAGGTTGGAGGCGGTTTCGCTTCTCAGAACGGCTCTGGAGCAGGTTCACTCACCACCATTTACTGCTGGCCAGCCAATCATAATGTAGAATCTACTGTTTTAGTCCCACCCACCCGAGGTGGCTTTCTGTCTTTGTTAAGCTTGTGGCAAAATAAATATAAGATATATTCTGCAGTTATAGATGGCCAGTGATAATAACCTCTGATGCTTGAAGATGAGAAAGTAAAAAAGGGTGTTCTGATTCTCCATGTTTCCAGTGGGGACACAATAAAGCAGGCCTACCTTGTCCAGGAGAGTGAAGTGGTGTGGGGGACAGTCTCCTTAGGGGACGTTTCCCGTCACGACAGCGGCAGGTGTGGACGAAACTGTGAGCAGGACGGTTTGACTCTGTAGGACTCTGTGTGTTATGCAAACGCTCACAGCTGCTCCGCTGACGTCTCGCTCTGTCCTCCTCACAGCACAGAGGAGGAAGTGAACAGCACACATGTTGTTTGCTTGTAAGAAAATGGGCAGGACTTTTAGTTTGATCACGTTCACAAACCAAAGCTCATGTTTCCTCCTGTCATAGGCGAGAGGTGATGAGGCTGTATCTGATATGACTGTAAGTTTTAACTGTATCTGATATGACTGTATCTGATATTACTGTATGTTTTAACTGTATCTGATATGATTGTGTCTGACAATTGTATCTGATACACATGTTAAAAGTCTGAAGCAGTTTCTAAAGCAAGGATTCTTTAGGCCTGGGGAACCGTAAAGATGTGCCTCGCTTCCACTACTGAGTCACAGAGCCCATAATGAACCCGGGAGTCACAGAACCCATACTGCACCCAGGAGTCACAGAACCCATAATGAACACAGGAGTCAATTAATGTTACTACTGTGTACCTGCCATGATTGTTATGATTAATATGTACCTGTGATTAATATTACAGCCATGTACCTGCCATGGAGCAGAAGGAGTGATTATGAACTTTTATCACAGAAGTGCAGAGAAATATTTGCATTTTATTGCCAAAAAAACGACAAACTCGTCTCACCTACCGCTTGTGTGGAGGAGCCACATTCTCCTCCAGGATCCAGCAATCGCCTGGGTTTGTTTGTTGGACTAGATAGTTTACATTTCTTTCTTTTCTGTTTTTTTTGCTAGTCAAAACTCACTTCAGAGAAACACGTGGCCAAGCCATGCCAGTCCAGAGGCCACAGAGAACCAGAAACACACACACCTGTGTACCATACACACACACACAGACCTGTGTACCACACACACAGACCTGTGTACCACACACACACACACCTGTGTACCATACACACACACACCTGTGTACCATACACACTGTACACACCTGTGTACCATACATACACACACACAGACCTGTGTACCACACACACAGACCTGTGTACCACACACACACACCTGTGTACCATACACACACACACCTGTGTACCATACTCACCGTACACACCTGTGTACCATACATACACACACACACACCTGTGTACCATACACACCGCACACACACCTGTATACCACACACACACACCTGTGTACCACACACACTGCACACACACTTGTGTACCACACACCTGCACATACTCCTGTACACTGCATACACACCTGCACCATAAACACATCTGTGCACCATACATACACACACACACACATCGCATACACACCTGCGTATCACACATACACATACACACTGCACACACACACATGCATCACACACATCTGCACACGGGACACACACCTGTGCACCACACACACCTGCGCTCCACACACACACACACACACGACTTGTTTTTATGACCTGGATTTTCATTGGATATTCCTTCGCACCAGATCAGTTCAGTTCCGTTTATTTGCATAACACCTTCTTACACCAAGGAGATTCTCCCTACAACCTTATGGAGAAGAGCATGTAACAGAAAATGACCTCAGAGAGGGGATTCCATTCACCTCTGGGGGTCACGGAATGTGATGTGATTCTCATAAACAGTGTTATGTTACTACAGTTATAGTTTATATAGAGTTTATAGAGTTATAGTTTATATAGAGTTTATAGAATAATTGTTTATATAGAGTTTATAGTTTTATAGTAGTTTATATTCCTACAGCAGAAATGAAGGCAGGATAAACTAAACTAATACTAAACGCCTAGCAAAGATATAGAGAATTACTACCTGTGAATATACTGTATAAATATATACTGTTAGATATAGAGAATTACTGCCTGTGAATATACAATGTACCAGGGTAACAGGGTGACAGAGGGATAGTGAATTAAGGTAACAAGGTAATAGAGTATTAGGGTACCATGATAACAGGGTTCATGTAGAGCCTGGTATGCAACAGCTCTGTGACAGGATCATGACAGGTGTTTGAGAGATGCGACAGGATCATGACAGGTGTTTTAGAGATGCGACAGGATCATGACAGGTGTTTTAGAGATGCGACAGGATCATGACAGGTGTTTTAGAGATGTGTGAAGAGTCTGAGAGGTTTACACAATAACCTGCTGTAGTACAGACCTATAACTACAAAACTGGGAGGATTTTGTGAAACTCAAAGGGACTTTAGTGTTGAATAGCGATGAAGACCACAGCGACTCCATTAAAGTCCAACAGAAAAATGTCTCTGAGCATCGTGAGAGAAAACCACTGCCTGGTAACCACTAGCAACGTACCAGAGTGAGCTATCATGTGTTCATAACCAAAGTCCAGCGCTCAAAGGCAAACAGAGATATGACTGGAGCAGAATGGTCCTAACAGTGTTCAGCTGCTGAACTGGCAAGAACTTCCTCTTCATGGTGTAATGAAGCTGTGCTGGTTTCATATCTTCCTGTTCGTTTCAACCCAAAAGGTCTACCGCTTAAGTGAGGCAGTATGGCTGCCCCACCGCCAAGCTATCAATTCATGTAAGGAACTGTTCCTGGATCAGTGGCACCCATTTAATTTGGATCCCATAAGAAACCACCTGGACCATGTCTGTAAGTGCCAAGCAGACAGATGTGTCTATGTTGTAGGGTTTCATGCATCCAGCCAAGCACCAGTTTACTGGGCGTACTGGATCCAGCATGAAGAGACAGCTCTACTGTCAAGTCAAGATCTCTGGAAGAACCTCTGGACTTGGTATATTCCACCACAGGTAATGTCAACCCTAATGTTCCCAAATATTCTAGGTTAGGAAACTGAAAGGATCCAATTTTGTTTTTGAGGTTGGTACAAACAATGAGGTTAGGGTTAGGATCTTAGGGTTAGGGTTTTAGGGTTAGGGTCTTAGGGTAGGTCTCAGGGTTAGGGTTTTAGGTTTAGGGTCTTCTCAATGTCATTTCAAGTAGCAAGTAGGTTACAATGTTTGATGAATCAACATACAGGGATCACAGAGAAGTTTTAGAAGTTGAAACCCATCAAATGTCTGTAAATGTTTGTAAACACTTCATCTTGTCAGCAGATTGAAATAATTTATATATACATACATACTGCAGAAAATCAGCAGAGATCAAAGGTTTGTTTTAAGAAAGAAAATGTACAAATCAAATATTCATTCAACTCAAATATTAATTTAACTTGGATATTTGTGCATTGGTCACTCCAAGTCAACTGGAGTTATGGGTTATGGTTTAACCCTAACCCTAACCCTAGCATTTTGGGTTAACCCTAACCCTTACCCTAGCATTTTGGGTTAACCCTAACCATAACCCTAGCATTATGGGTTAACCCTAACCATATGCTTTAGTTGAGTTTTTTAGTATTGTGCTTTTAATACAGAACACAGTTTATTACCTTACTTTTTATATCAGTGTAAAGTGCACAAGGTAAAAAATGTCAAACAAATAAAACTTACACAAACTATTTTGCTCTTGTTCTAACAGAGTATTGTAGACATTCTCCATGGAAAGAAATCTGCTCTCCAAAGGGTCTTTTTGAGATTACCCCTGCCCATCACATATGTTGTGAGTGGTGTGATTCTGCCCAAGAAAACATGCTTCATACGTGAAGGACAATGGCCAAACAATGACCAGATTTACTGGCTTGTTTACCATCACATGGACCCAGCTGGAGATGCTTCCTTTAAAGGTGGTGCTGTACTCTGCGGCTCTGAGTGGAAACGACTGTCGTTAGGGCAGCTTGAAGAACTGCTCACCAAAACCTATTCAGCTGCCACACTCAGCACTCTGGCCTCTGGCTGTCAGAAGGTTCGCAAGCAAGGCTTGGAGATCATTTCTGAAAAACATGTATTAAGGTCCTTCCAGGAGCCAGCAGAAGGAACAGTGTCATATATTCAACAAGAGAAGATTGACAGCGATCATTCACATCCAAACTCTGACATTACAATAGAAATAAATCAAAGGGACCAACCATCAGACCAGGGGTTTGTGGAGCAAGAAAATACTTCTGGAAGGCAGAATCAAAATAATTTGGATGGATCACAAAGGAGTTCAGATGTTAAAATAGTCTCAGCAGGTGAAGAACTGAACGTTTCCCAGGATGCCGTAGTTTCCCAGGATGCAGTAGTTTCTGAAGGCTCATGGCTAACACTCGGTGAAATGTCAGAGCAAGACACATTGTTGTCTGACAGAGTGCAGACACAGTATGACTTTGAAGTGTCCATGACTGACTCTGTGAACAGGAAAGCACCGTTTTATACATTTATAGGCATATTCAGGGAGGGGAATCGTTTCCAGAAAACAAACCCCCAACAAAAAGTTCTGCCGGCATCTCTAGTAGCAATTCCAGACAGACTTACTACAAAGACCCCCAAAACCAGAGACACTACATTACAGCTACCAAAATATCTGTCCACAAGACAAACATCATTCCCAGCTGGACTAAATATATCTCCATCCATACGTGCTGATGCTAACACTGCACCAACAAGAACTCCACAAGGAGAAGATACTGAAAACACAGAAACGACGCCTACTTCTGTCACAAGAGGAGCCCACTATAACATCACAAGTGAACCTGAGTTGAATCCAACAACCAAGATTCCAGAGCTCTCATTTGAACCTGTTACCACAGCAACACAAAATGGTGGAACACCAATGGCATCAACAGCAGATAAAACACTCAGAGTAAATAAAATCAGCATGAGTGCTGAAGTATCTGTCACCACAGCAACACTTGTGATTGAGAATACCACAGAAATCAGACATTTTACAGCTCATGAACCTGGACCCACAGAGGAAACAACACCATCTGCAGAAGATCCATGGAGATGGCCCTGCTATGGACTGATACACCTCACCAACACCGCTCTTAAAAGATGTGTAAAAAAAAAAAAGATATTGCAGAAACTGTGGAAAACCACTGCAAGGCCGCACTCTTCCCCTCGTAAAAGACATGAACATGCAACAGCACAATCAAACTACATATCCCATAGTGCATCACAACAAACACATCTGATTGATGCTGTAAAATACAGAAAATACTTTAGGAAATGGACAGGTTATCCCAAACAAATAAAAGATGAAGAGAATAAACATTTTTACTATTTTGATGGCAAGCTCAGAATATTGACTGACCGCTCTGGCTCAGCTCCTAAAGTTTAATGCAAAATAAATCTAAAGTCATTGTCATTAATCTCATATTCAGAAAAGCTAAAAGCAAAAACCAAACAGAGAGAGAGTGAAAGAGAGAAAGAGAGAGACGTGTATGAGTGAACACACTCTAGATCCTGCCTCAACCATGCCCCGCCCCCTTGTTGTTGTTTCCTGCCTCAACCATGCCCCGCCCCCGTCCCCCCCCCTTTGTTGTTGTTGTTTCTCCATCCATGACAGATTTGACTCAAAGCCCCAGACACCCTAAATCCATTTACTGCTTTGTAAGTAGGATAATGTTGGTATTAACAAACATTATCCTACATGGTACATACTTTGGTATGTACAAAGTATGAATAATTGATATGAACATGTATGTACAGTATGAATAACTGTATGAATATGTATGTACAGTATGAATAACTATGAACATGTATGTACAGTATGAATGACTGTATGAACATGTATGTACAGTATGAATAACTGTATGAACATGTATGTACAGTATGAATGACTGTATGAACATGTATGTACAGTATGAATGACTGTATGAACATGTATGTACAGAATGAATGAGTGGTGACTTGCCGTGTACAAGCACTTCATCAGACATTTTCTCCCTTTAATGCAAATCAGGAAGAATCTTAATCTCCCCTGTAACAAAGCTGACGCTGTTAGTTCTTCCCATGCAGCTTTTATCAAAGTGGTGGGTGGTGCTCCAGGGTGTCCATGGTGGTGTCCAGGGTGGTGTCCAGGGTGTCCATGGTGGTGTCCATGGTGGTGTCCATGGTGGTGTCCATGGTGGTGCTCCAGGGTGTCCATGGTGGTGTCCAGGGTGGTGTCCAGGGTGGTGTCCAGGGTGGTGTCCATGGTGGTGTCCAGGGTGGTTTCCAGGTGAAAGTTTGCTGTGTGATCTTGGCTGCCCTTTCTCATCATCTGGATGTTAAAATTGTGTGTAAAAGTTGTGTGTGTGCTGTAAAGTGTCCTTAGTTTATAAACTCTCTGTATAAACTCATTCATTCATTCATTATCCTATGTACAAATACATTTGTAATAAATATTAATAATAATGATTATGTACAAATACATTTGTAATAAATATTAATAATAATGATTCTATGTACATATACATTTGTAATAAATATTAAGAATAATGATTCTATGTACAAATACATTTGTAATAAATATTAATAATAATGATTCTATGTACAAATACATTTGTAATAAATGTTAAGAATAATCATGCTTCACCAATTATGTAGCTTTTATGTTATGTTTATGTGAACTTTATTTCTACACATAAAATAAATGATTGTTTTACTGCACATGGATACACGTCTCCAATCACTAAAACAAACTCACACATTTTAAAAGTCAAGCTAGAGCTCTCCCCTGAACATAATACTTTAGAAATACGCACACCTATTAAAATGTTTAAAAGCCTTTTCTATTTCCTCCATCCAGGAAAGGTTATGTGGCTCTGCTGGTTTATGGTTAGGGTTAGGAGTTAGGCTTAGTGATGTGTGAATAGCAAAATTCCAGAACCCAAAAGCAAACAACAGATAAAGCTTGAGTGGAATTTGCCGTACACACACACCGCAATAGACACACTGCAATAGACACACCACAGTACACACACCGCGCTTCAGCAGAGCTGCAGCTGACGGCTGTGATGATGACGGCTGTGTGATGAAGATGACAGCTGTGTGATGAAGCGATGGTGGTTGATACTACCCCTGCTGTGCTCTGTGCACGGGCCCTCGTCCCCGAGCACGACGTTACGACGTCTGGACCACCCTGATGGGGATCCTTGTGGAAAGGTTTTTTGGAATAGATGGACCCATCGTCACCTACGAAGACGTCATCTGGACCATACGTGTAAATGCCACCAAGACAAGTGCATCTTCATTGCAGTGCACTGCAGAGACAAAAATGTTCCTGTTTTCTGGGCTTACAAAACCCAGCACAAAGGGTTTCTGTCCCAGCCAGAGATGAGGAGAGCTGCCGGCGCATGGTTCCTACCACCAAAGGTGAGGATTAGGGGTAGGGGTGAGAGTTGGGATTATTCAAATATATGCATTGTATCCTAACAGACATTTAATGTGATTCCTTAAATAATAACAAAACTACAGAGAACAGTGTAATTACTTCATTACTTTTATAATGTTTAAGAACGCAATTTCATATGAAAATTGATTATAAATTCTGACTGAAAAAATGTGAATAAAAATGATTTATGATGTAAAGGAAAACAATTTTCAGAATTACCTTAAATGAATTCAGTTGAAAGACATGTCAGTATCCCACATCCACACTGTAACTCAACAGTAGGTTTTGAATATGCAAATCATCATTCAAAAGTAGATGAATGACGCCCGAGTTGTACATCACTCGAACCACCTGCTATGATCTCTACCTTAGGGTTAGGCTCTAGGGCTGTGATCTCTGCCTTAGGCTTAAGATCTAGGGCTGTGATCTCTACCTTATGGTTAGGATCTAGGGCTGTGATCACAGCATATATTGTGCTTCTACATATCGTTCCGTCTCTAGGAAACAACATCTTAACCAAATGTACAAAGTATACAATAGTACAAATCATATTTATTAAAATTACGTTTGGTTAAGAAAGCTCCTTAGTGCAAGGCTGAAACTACAATAGTGTTGAGCTACACATCACAACTAATTATTCAGATCATTACTGGGGGATGAAAAAGCCTGTTTAAATATCAGCTAGGTGGTGTACATAAAGGTGGGTGTATATGTAATAGATCTTGTACATAAAGGTGGGTGTATATGTAATAAGTGGTGTACATGTAAAGGTGGGTGTATATGTAATAGGTGGTGAATATGTAATCACCAATCTCCTAACTGGTTAATTAGACAACCAATGCCCATATTGTTTAATTAGATAACCAATGTCCAAATTGTTTAATTATATAACAAATGCCTAAATTGTTTAATTAGATAACCAAGCTCCTCTGCACCTGCAACCTTTGATTTTGCAGGGTTAAGGAGCTGAATCACGACATGTCAGTTTAATCCACGTATTCCTTCTGTCCAAACAGGTTGTAAGAAACGTTCTCCGGGGAGACGTTCCTTCTGCTCCAAGCGGCATCATTTCCAGATCAACTTATCCCTTTACAGTCATTATTAATGGACTGGTCTCTGTATCAAAGAAATATGTGTCCAAAAAAGGTGAACGGCTGAAGAGAAACCGCACTAAATGGGTTGCATACTACCACTCAAATATTACAAGAGACACTTTAACAGGAGACACGTTTACAGGACTGGTGGTTCAAAATGCTTGGAAAGACATACCAGCAAAGCAGTTAGCAAACTTACTCTCTATGACCCATTCAGAGGCTGGATGCCTGCAGCCATCTGTTAATTATCAAGCATCTAAGGGAAGGCTAGAGGACAAATCTGGAAAGTTACAAGCAAACATTGATGTTAACCAATCAAATGATACAAAACTGCGATCAAGAATCCATGTTAACCAATCAAATGATACAAAACTGCGATCAAGAATCAATGTTAACCAATCAAATGATACAAAACCGCGATCAAGCATCGATATTAGCCAACCAACTGATGCAAGACTGCGATCAAGACCAGAATTTGTCAAGCAAGAATATTTCATTGCAAATGAAAAGCAAAATGACCCTGAAAATATGATAGACAATAGATTACTATTAAATGAAAACAAGACAAGCATTTCAAAGAAAGATCCAAGTCTAAGTTCATGGCAAACAAGTTCTGTCTGTGACATTACAAAAGATGAAAAATATGATGATAAGAAAACAGGGAAGAAGCAGGATGTTGTGAAAATGTTAAACACCTCTCCAAACATGAATGAATGTAAGTTTTTTTCTGAAGAAAAAGTTTTATTTAAAAAAAGGTCCCGGCGACAAGTGAAAATTTCCATTGGAAGCTTGAAAACAACTGCTAGTCCAGCAGCACATGAGAAAAAAATAAAGGAAAGTCAGATTTCTACTATGCAACAAAAAAGAGTGCTTGAAACAATTAAAACACAAACTGCATATCATAAAACAGACTCTGTTTCTGTACACCTTCAAAAAAGGCAGGTGACTCAGACAGCTATGAAACCTGAATTTACTACATCTGTTAACACTGGGACTCAGCCAGCTTCCATCCCTGAAGTTACGACATCTCTAAATTCTGTAACTCAGCCACCTACCAAACCGGAATTTACTACATCTCTAAATACTGGGACTCAATCAGCAAAGGAAAGCAGTAAAA
>JAOYMR010000077.1:0-15233 GCA_025802075.1 Tenebrosternarchus preto
ACTTTTTACATAAATACTTCACTAATTTTTTTTAATTTTTTTTTTTAAAAAAACAAAAAAAAAAAAAATTAAGCTATCTCTTTGTTTCATGGTTTCCCCACCCCCCCCCCGATGCACTACAGAGCTATTTGGTTATTAAACATGTACATTAGATGAACTGTAATATAGTTGAAATGTGCCCCAATGCATCTCAGAAGATCCCCATTCCTGCTCCCTACCGCGATCTGACGGAGGTGTTCATGCCTCACTGTGCAACTCAGCGTCCTCCACTTCAATCATGGGACTACATCTTCCAGGTGTTCATTAATGAGCTCCTGTGGGACTTTCTGGTCTGTCATTGCTTGTATAGACGTCGTCCTGGTCTACTCTCCTTTCCAAGACCAACATATACTGGACGTGAGGGCAGTACTGAGTATGTTGTTGCGTAACCAGCTTTGTTGTAAGTTGGAGAAGTCTGACTTCAGCTTGTTCGAAGAGAACTTCTTAGGTTATGTTATCCGGAAAGGTGCTGTCAGCATGCAACCCTTCAAGGTGGAGGCGGTGACCACATGGCTGCAACATCAGACATTCTGTGAGCTCCAGCGGTTCCTGGGTTTCACAAACATCTATTGAAGGTTTGTTCAGTTATTCAGCACCCTAGCTTGGCCCCTTACTGACTTGATACAGGAATGAAACAGAAGAAGCTTTGAGTCGCCTTTGAGTCGACTGCATTCTCATCAGCACCAATACTGCAGCAGCTGGACCCCAGCAGGCCATTCGTGGTGGAAGTCCACGCCTCAGATGTGGGAGTTGGAGCAGTACTCTCCCAGCATACAAAAAGGAGAGGTAGGCTCAAGCCCATAGCCTATTGTTACCCGAAGCTCTCCTCAGCAGAGCACAACTATAGGGTGTGTGACCGGGAGCTAAGACCTATGAAACTTGCCTTGGAAGAGTGGAGACATTGGCTCGAGGAAGTGCGTTACCCTTTCCAGGTGATAACGGATCACTCGAAGGCTAATGCCCATCAGGTCAGGAGCTCCCTCTTTTTGTCCAGGTTCTCATTTCAGGTGACTTATCGGACTGGAGAGAAGAATACCAGGGCAGACTCTCTCGCCAGTATATGGTGGAGACTCAACACATGAGCTAAGAGCCAGTGCTGCTGCCAGCCTGATTCATGGAAGCTATCAGCTGGAATCTATATCAGGAGATTTGGGTGTCCAACCTTCATCCATCATCTCAGTATCTGAGGCGAAGACGATCATCCTCATAGCTGTGGATCGGTTTTCCAAAATGGTACCATTTCTTCCATTGCCCGCACTACTAACTGCCTGGGAGACAGCTGACCTCCTGATCTTCCACAAGTTCAGACTGCCCGAAGACATCGTGATGGACCAGGAGATTCAGTTTACCTCCTGTGTCTGGTGGGAACTCCTCAGCCACCTCAACGTGACTGAGAGCCTCACAACGGGCTACCACCCCCAGGCGAAAGGCCAGGTGGAGAGGGTGAACCAGGAGCTGGGTAAGTTCCCAGCCACAGGGACATGGCCACTCCATCCTCATACCCCTACCACGTGCCCAATCACCTGTTTACTGAGTATACCTGCTACTAATTACGCTCCATACACACATGTAAGCCCACAGTTTCCACTGCTCAACGCTGCACATTCTCCTGAGCTGTCATCAAGAGACAGGGCTTGTCTATGGAGTTTGACACTACAACTCTCATCGCCAAATTAAACGTGTTTCTCGCCTTTTTGTACTGAACAGTCTGCACACTTGTGCTTCAGTCCTGTGTTTGTGCTATGGAGAATAAAACTCCTTTTGCTCCGCCCATGCGTTCCGTTCATTCCTTGCTGCCGTTACAAAGGTCTTTTTGAAAAACAAAACAATTGGTTAAATCTAATTTGAGATAATGTTACATCCGGGACAAGTTTAGCTAGGTGGGGTACTGACTAAAGACAAGGCTGTGGTTTACAGTAACAGAAGAACATGCAAGGACAAAGACCTGACTAGCTGTCCACATGCACTCTCAATGTGTAGTACTCGGCTGTTTCAGGGGGTTCCTTAACAAGGAAGCAAGTAACTAACATTTAGGTTTGAAGGCTTTGTGACAGCGTCTCTTTTCAATTTTCTGTTCTAGCACCCATGAACAATAGAACAATACACACTAGATTTGTTTTTTGAGAAGACAAACTTGAATGCTGGCTGCTTGAAGGATGGATTGCATCAAGCCAAAAGTGAAGTGAATAATTACCTCAACTAGGAATGCTCTGGCTTGCCATTACGTTTATGGTTATACAGTAATAAACAAATGTAAATTTAACAGTAATATGACAGGCTTGCATGATTTCCCATTTTTATACATTTTCTGGTCTGTATGTGGACAATATTCTAGTTCATGACGATGAACCAGCAGTTCCCTTACTGTCCCCCTGCCAAACACAGGTTAGTGACTGTAAAGCTGAGAGGGAAATCACTTGATTTGTATAAGAAAATCACATCCAGCATCTGCCAGCATTGTTCTGTGGGTGAAAGGAGTGGTCCCTGCCACCTTTTGTATCCATTAGTGGCCAGCATGGATTAAGATAGTGATGGAAGGACACAGCATCAGATGTGTGGCACACATGAGGATGGCACAGGGATGCCAAAGCTAAGGGAGGGAAGTGGTGTACGAGCTTGTGAAAATGGAACGGAACTGCGCTGATGCATGAGAATCAGTGGACAGATGAGCACATATGAATGGTGGATGGAAAAAACAATAGAGACAAAAAGACACACATATAGACAGACATACAGATCGATCAATAGAATATGCCCCTCATCATAGTCCCAAACCGTACAAGGGTAGCTGAACATGAACATGGGTGTACTTGGGTGTACTTGGGTACAGGGTGAATTCACAGCAGTAGGGGCTTGTTCTTGTCAACAAAACAGCATCTGAGAAAAATCTTACTTGCCTTCATTGAACTGTTCACTGAAGCATGTAGGAATGCCATTGGACAGCCCACATAGACATCTAGGTCACTGGAAGCTAATGAACCATTAAACACACACACATGCCATTCAACATAAAGACATATTTTAACATTTACACTATTTCATAAGTTTGTAGTATTTTAGAAATGTATTTTCTTTGCAAACACCCCAAAACATCCATAAGCTCAGACACAGCAACATAAAGGTCCACTTCCCCAGGCAATATGTCATGACTTACACTACATGGCCAAAGTCAAGAGGGAATAGTTCAAAATGCATTTGCAGTTTTCAGGTGCTGGGTAGAATCTGCTCAAATCATACATCATTTGCTCTTATAGATTTCCACATGAAAGCATTAAATGCAATGGCTGAACACAAAAATGCATCCCTTCAGCTTGCTCCCAGAACACATTATGGCAGGGGAAACCCAAAGTGTATATTTATGAGATAGCCCAACATAAGCAAAGAGTTTGTGGGTTACACCTTCAAGACACCAGTCCCTAACTATTTGTCATTCCTTGATTGGCACCCTGTCAGCCACCCATGCCTGCACAAAATGATGTAGACATGCAGAGCAGTTTCTGCCCATCTTTCCAACGCAACGATTGCCTTCTCTGTGTTCCATTCCCTCAACCTCAAGTAAATTCTTCCTTCTTCCTTCATTCCTGCCTTCAGGAAGTGCAGTGTATCGACCAGACAGCAGGTTTCTTCCAACTCAGACCAAAGCCCAAGTAATTTTTTTGGTGAACATGTTGTGATCACATGACAGCCACACTGAAATCACCAAACTGTGCAGGACCAACTGCCCTTCAGGACTGGAGTTAGACTCTCATGACATAAAAGCAGACAATACATCCATTTATGATGTAATGGCATATAAAGTTAAACGGCTTCTTCATTCTTTGTATACCCCCAGTTCATGGTATCTCATGAATAACGTTGCCAGTGAAGAATTAATCCTGAAATGCTGCTAAAAAAAACAGTAACGAACAATTGTCAAAACTGAAAATTTTACAAAGGAAAAAAAAAGTGTCTGTTACTTGTTTGCAATATTTTTTTTTTACTTGGGTACAAGGTCCAAGAAAAGTATGTAACATTAATATGTGAACAAGAGAAACTCACACGCAATCAGAAATGAGCCTTGTGTATTGTCCTAAGATGGAAAGTCAGTATTTCTGACAGCAGATTTAACATATGATTTAAAAGTCTAATCATAATGTAAAACCTTGTATACTTCAGACCCAGGCTGGGCTTTCCAAATGCATCGTAAAACAAAGATGCTCTTTAAATGTAACAGTGAGAATTATACTGAACATTATAATTAAACATGATGGTAACACTGATGATCTTTGGGATATTGGGCCCTGATCTATTACCAGGATTACTACACGGTGTAATAGTTCTTTTTAAATGCCATGAGAATTTAGTTTGGCATATAAAACAAAACAGCTTATCGCACATGTCAACAGGACACTGCTGTATGGAATGGCCTGGTTTGGTAGTCTGTGTACAGTAGTCTTGTGTGCAGTGAGAAATAGTCACTTTCACAGTTGCATGCTTAGGTATGTTCACTTCCACTGAAATGAGCTTTTCAGGTACACAGTAGTGATATTACTACAACAAAATAGCATAAGCACATTTCTGTGAATTAAGATTTGCTGCTTTTTAGATAACTGTACATCATGTTACTTCTGTAATATCTATACATTAAATTTAAACATGAATGCGAGCAGAATATTGTTTTATTATTTACTTGGGGTTTTGGCATTGTGCATGATATATTGTATATAATGAATAGACAATACTGTGTGTGTGTGTGTGTGTGTTTGTGTGTGTGTGTGTGTGTACGAGAATATGAATATATTCGTATGAATAATATTTGTACGCGTCCTTGCAGCTTCAGGATGTTCATGCATGGTTTGCGTTATCGCATTCAGTTGAAAGTTTTAATGCTCGTATCTGCGTTATTGCATTCTACTGAAGGTTTTAATGGTCGTTTCTACGTTATTACATTCTACTGAAGGTTTTCATGCTCGTTTCTACGTTATTACGCGGTCTGGCTCCATCATATCTCACTGATTTACATACTCTGGAATACCATTCTTGGGCATCTTCATGATTGTACTTCATTTCTGACTTTAACTAAAACAATATATTTTCCAACTTGCTTTTTACCTACTATTTTGTTATGCGTTTAACTTCTTTATATATATTTATATATAACTTTATATATATTATATATATATATATAATGTTTCTTGGGTTTATCTTTTTAATTCTGCTTGTTTTGTTTATTCGTTTTTGTGTTTAATCTGTGTACTGTTATTTTACTAATAGATTTGTTCATTTTTTGGAATAATGTTTTACTGTTATGTTTTCTGCCCTTGTACAGCGACCTTGGGCATCTTGAAAGGCACTTAGAAATAAAATGGTATTATTATTATTATTATTATTATTATTATTATTATTATTATTATTATTATTATTATTATGACTTGGTTTCTCACTCAAACTAATGTATGTAAAGCGCATCTCCACAGTTCAATTTTCCGGTTTAAAGCAATTTTACGATATAATATCAGGTAAAAGTTCTCAGATTTTGGCAGTCAGCTATGTTCTTTGCAACTTACAAAACAATATACAAAATATATTCAAGGAACGCCTTAATTGCATCATCTGAACAAGGAAATCGATTTTAAAAAGTCTTTAATGTTGCCATTTTCGTGCAGATTCTGCCAGGACATTAGACCACTATAAGGGCATTTTACTTAATTTCTTAATTACACAGGATTACACAGATGTCATCATTAAAACATCAAGAGCGACGAATTCCCGATACCTCTACTTGTCACAAATGTGCAACTTTGAGAATGCTTTGAGAAGAAAAATAAACGGCGCGCTCTCGTACACGATAGGGAATTCACGTGCTCTAACCACAGTACATCTCTAGGTGCAATTCCCGACGCCTTTAACAATTAAATTAAAAACTGATTTAAAACAATCGGCTTTCTAACAGTTAATTTTGAATAATGTGTTCTACTGTCATTAATTTTCCTTTCCTTCAGTCTTACATTAGAGACAAGAAGCCATCTGATTTCGAACAAAAGTTCAAATATATGAAACGTAAATCGATTTAGACCTAATGGAAAAGCAAATCACAATGACCTCAGCAAAGTAACCAAAAGGCTTACAACAAAAACTACCTCAAATTTTCCAACGAACCAAGCTTGAAACGTAACCCATTTCGTGCGCTACCGCAGTCTGTTGTTAGAAGTTCCTCAGATCCACAGCATACCTTCAGTTAATCAAAATATCACTGAAAATCCCAGTTTTGAGACTTACCTGTCAGAGTCTACAGAGCTGTCAAGGATGTTCTAATAGGTCTTTGCAAATTCATGTACCCCTTTTAAGAGCGTAAGACTTCCTTGTTTACCACATGAATATTCTTGATGATACCGCACGACACCAAATGCGAGCTTTGGCCTCTCGGAAAATCTCCTGTAGAACGCAGAGCTCACTCTGTACAATTAATCCATAGTCTAATAGTGTAAAAGCTATAAATAATGTTTGTTTTTCAGTCGTTTAATGTTATAAATAAAAAGGTTATCACGAAAGTCCAAAGTATTGCCTCATAGACGCGCGCGGCATTGCCTCTGCCAGCAGCCAGCATCTGTGAATCTATATCGACGGAAGTGAAGAGCTTCGCAACACCTAACACGTCATCTTGTGAGTTTAAAGCTTTGTGGACAACAAGGAGGCGCACGCAGTCCAGTTTACATGTAGGTTATACACTCACCGGCCACTTTTTTTTTAAAGTACACCTGTTCAACTGCTCGTAAACGCAAGCATCTAATCAGCCAATTTCATATCAGCAAATCCGTGCACTTAGACATGTAGACATGTCCAAGACAACCTGCCGAAGTTCAAACCAAGCATCAGAATTGAGAAAAAGGGGATTTAAGTGACTTCAAACATGGCATGGTTGTTGGCGCAAGCCTACCTGGTCTGAATATTTCTGAAACTGCTCATCTACTGGGAAATTCACACACAACCATATCTATGCTTTACTGATAATGGTCTGAAAAGGAGAAAATATCCTTTGAGTGGCAGTTGTCAGAGCTAAAAAGCCTTATTGATACCAGAAATTAGAGGAGAATGGCCAGGCTGGTTTGAGCTGATAGAACAACAGTAATTCAACTAAATCACTAATTCAGTAAATCACCCATTACAACCAAGTTATGCAGAAGAGCAAAACCTTGAATGCACAACATGTCAAACCTTGAAACTGATACATCAACACAAGATGGTAGGGTCAGAACGTAGCATAAAACAACATGAAAGCACAGATCCTTTCTGCCTTACATCAACAGTTCAGGCTGGTGGTGGTGGTGTTATGGTGGGAGGGAAATTTTTCTTGGTATATTTTGGACCCCTTAATACCAAATGACAGTTGTTTAAACGCAAGAACCTGTTGCTGCCCATGTCCATCTTATGTCCTCCACATTCATCTGATCTCAGTCCAGCACCTCTGGGATGTTGTGGAACGTAAAATTCACATCAACAATATGACAGCTGACAAATTTGCAGCAACGGTGTGATTCTAGCATGTTGATATGGACCAAAATCTCTGATGAAATGCTTCCAGCACTTTGTTGAAAGGGGGTCTAACCTGGTACTAGCAAGGTAACCTAAGAAAGAGGCTGGTGAGAGTATGTTGCCCTGGTGCTGAGATCACCGATCATAATTAGCACTAAGACTGTGTGAAGCTGTTAAACACCACAGTTCAAGTAATTACTTTGGCTCTGGTTCAATGTGTGGCAGTTTTACAAGTTATATGGTTACAAGTTACATGGTTTATATGGTTATAGGGATATTTACTGTGGAATTAATGGAGTTAATTTGATTAGAGAATGGCATTAGTCCAAAAAGGAACTTTGTTGGGAGCATGTTGGGTCTTTGAATTGACTCTTATTTTCTTGTTCTGATTTAAAGATAAATTGGGGTCGAAAACCACTGTGAAATACCACAAGAATGAGAAATTCTGTAAAACAAGATGTATGCAAAAGATGGTGGAATTATGTATAATTAAGAATCTTAAACTCAGTTTTATTGGTATAATTCTGTTAATATTATTAAAGATTCTAAACAGTAAATAAGATTATACAACTATAAATATAATGATTAATAATGTTATCTGAATGTGCAAACAATGACATACCGACTAGCCACGTTTTTGTGGGAAATTACTAACTGCTGGTTATTGCATCTAAGAAAAAAAACATTACCACCCCTTTCTCATATATCAAGTTTGGCCCAGGAAAAACAAACTGTATCTCTTTCTGCTTTGAGATATTTAGAAAGAATTTTTCTAGCACTGGAACTCCAAAAAACTACTGAGATCAAGTGGCAAAAATTAAACTTCAAAGTAAATTTAAACACATCAAGGTGAACTGGAGAAGCTGGCATTTCCAGGTACGGTACTTGGCAACACTGTCAGTTTCGATGCGTATGCTTGACACTCCCTGTCACACACACACACACACACACACACACACACACACACACATATATAAAATAATAGCTCCCTCCTGTATACTGGGTTTTCATGATTTCAATTCAAATAATCATACTTTTAAAAATGTAAACTACCTTTGACAGAGATGCTTTATATCACGCTTTATTTGCACTACGTATATCTTGGCAGCTGTATGCATAGGAAGGTTCTACCACCACTGGATTGGAGGAGAAAACAAATGAAATGAAATGAAAATGATTGATGTACCACAGCAAAAACATTTTCCAACTCCTCACTGCAGTACACAGGAAGAATAGAGTGTTAAACCTCTTTTGAGGTTTTACCTACTTAAGGAAGTGCCACCCATTAAAAGCTGTGCAAAGTTTGTGTAGACATTTTGGTATTGTTTAGGTCTTCACCCTGTACTAGCAATCAGATCATATAGCTAATAGGCTGCTATATGATCTAATGGGTAGTCCAGTGTGAGTCCAGGCACGAATTGCATAAGACATTATTCAGACTTGACAACACTTAAGATAAAGACAGTTACATTGGAAACAGTTTCATTGTGTCATTGATGTAAGTGCGATGTAAGCAATGCACAGCAAAACAATTTGATTGACTGGGACACTGAGGACGCAAACATGCATAAAACAGCACTCTCAGTATGTTATCTTTCATATGACTGTTGTAATGTAAAAAGGGCAAATCACAGCAGAGTTTGTAGCCCACATACATAATCTGTGTAGTTTTTATTGGATGTAGTTACATGTTTTAATTGGACGGAAGGGTCAGGTTTAAGGTCTGATGGCTATTTTTTAACCTCGTGTCCAACAATAAAATGTTTTGTGCCTGTCTACAAAACATTGTTCCAATAGCCTTCTGTCCATGTGATCTTTAGCAAACTACAGGCAGCCAGTGATGTTCTTTTGTAGAGCAGTGGCTTTGTCCTTGCAACCCTCTCATGGCCACAATTGATGTTCCATGTTCTGCTGATGGTGGACTCATGGACATTAACTTTAAAAGGTATTCACATTAAAAAGGCTTTTATTTGCTTAGAAGTTTCCTCAGGTCCCTTTGTGATCTTGCAGACTATTACGGTAAATAATAGAGTTTGGTGGTGTCCAAACTCTTTAGAGATGGTTTTGTAACCTATTCCAGCCTGATAAGTGACACGTAAATGAAAAAAATCTATACATAAATAACAGAGTCTAATATTTTTGTCTCATTTGGTTGATTTGGTTTACTTTATCTACTTTTAGATGTGACAATCTGAAAACATGCTTTGCATGTAAGAGCATAGGTGAAAATTACAGCATTTTTCCAGTTAAGGGAAGGTTGTGTGTAACCTAAGTTATGATTAGATGATATTGTAACATATATTTACTGTATGCATATAAGTGCTTAATACTGGGGAAGCAAAACAGATGCACATAAACACACAAATACACAATAACCTAGATAACACACATTGTCACCTTGTCATGGTTGCCCCTCCCCTGGCATCGAGGTTCCCATGGCAACACCTGCCATGTGTTCTTTGTTTTGGATTTGTTCTTGTTCTACCCATTGTTTCAGTTTTCCATGCCCTTGATTTGATACTGCTTTGTTATCTTACCCTTGTGTAGGCCGTAGGTGTATATATAGTCTTTGTAGCCATTGTCAGTTATTGTTGCATCCGTGTTGCTGTCAGTAGCATTGTCGCTATTCTTGTCATTCTTCACACAACCCAGCATGCACACAGACCAGAAGAAAATAGCAAGTTACTTCAGAGGATCCAGTAAGGATCGTGAACCTTGTCACCATGCAGACCTCCAGGCCAAGAAGACTGGGAAACTGGGAAACCAACCAGCCAGGTAAGAGCAGACAACAAAGGTGCTGAAACACGTTCATCATATCTCTAGATAACTCCTACCACTCCTGTTTCATAGCCCTTTGGTCTCCTCTATTCCACAAGTCATGGGAAGAACCATACAGTGACCATGGTAAATGACCACTGCACCATACTCCTGAACAGTAATTCTTCTATGAAATCCCCATTCAGGGAAGCATCACATATTCACTCATGAGCTGTAATCACCTCCACACAGGACTAAGGATGAGAAGACACAACAGCCAACTCCTCCACAACAACTCAACAGAGGACTAACTCCTCCATAACACCTCGACTGAGGATCAACACCTCTACAACACCTCAACAGAGGACCAACACCTTTATAGTCATATTTATTAGCATCAACCTCAGATCAGGGATGCTCAACCTTTGAGGTCAGATCATATGATCAGTCATCCGGATAATTCCAACCTACATAACACAGTGATTCACTGGAGCCTCCCAAAGACCAGATGCTGCTATATTTATTGGGAAAGATGCTGAGTAAGTCATTAAGGAGCATTTCTTGGCTTTAACCCTCTAATTGCCTTCTATGGTTGCCTCCCAGTGATCATTCTTATCATATCCTTAGGAAGTCTCATGAGATATTATATATACCCCCCTCTGACTTATCAACAGCTACATTCTGACTCTCAGCCAGGCTCACCTATACTCATAACTGGCTGGTATCAACAGTTTTCTGCAGTGCTGAGTAGGACCAGCACTGTTCATACCAGAGAGCTACATGTTCATACCAGAGAGCTACATGTTCATACCAGAGAGCTACATGGAGTGAATTATACAATTGGTGAGACATCTCAACCCAAGCTGACTAAAGGTGGTAAGAAAGGACCTCCATCAAAAGCCCTTTGTCTTTTGCAAGAGAGAGGATTACTATCTTAGTCAGTACCTTCAGTATGGAATAGATGGGGTGTTTTGATGCCTGCTTGTCCCAAGTAATCTGAATGTATTGCCTGGAAGCATATACAGTTGTTAACCAACACATTCTGGACAATCTTTCTGAAGCACGTCTTGCTCCAGATGCTTTGATTTGATTTGTAGATGACAAAGGTAAATCAAGTCATCTAAATTATTAGGGTACTACCAGCAGTTGTGTGTGTGTGCCACCATATACACAAAAGGACACAAATACATAAAAAAAATCTGTACATCAAAATGTACAAATTACAAACACTTGCTCATGAAATATATCAAAATAAAATACAAAACACTGGCATAAGAAAATAGTGCTAGTACTCAGTGGTTTCATTGGTTAGGTTCATTGGTTAATCCCAGCAAATTTCAGCAACTTTATTATTGTTAATTATTAGCAGTGATTGGGCAATGTCTCATTTGGAGTTGTGAGTTATACTCACAAACAACATCTACATTTCTTACTTGGCTCCTTTAGACCATGCAAATCAGTAAAAAGACTGAAATTATAAAACCCTTGGTGGTGGTGAAATGAAGTACAGCGTTTCTCTTTTACACTTGACTCAGGTGGGAAGATTAGATTGAAATCAAAATTTGATTCATATGGGATTCAGTTAGATACTTCTACATGTATAGTTACACATGTCTGTGTAATCAGTAATCAGTAATCAGTGTAATTACGATGAGTGAGATACAGAGCATGATTCCACTACACAAGCTCTGTTGATTCTGCGGCTAGGGGTATAACCAAATATGTTGTTCACAGGGCCTTGGAGACGTCCTAACTCTACCCCCCCACCCCATACTGCACCCCTGTCGGATCCTGATTGGCTCAGGTTCATCACAGCAAAGGCACCGGTAGAAGGCAATGAATTTTTGGGCCGAGCTGCATTGACAGCTGGCAGATATCGTTTATGGAATTTCTGTTTTATGGTCTTCAGCAATAGCCTGCATGCCAGTTAAAATCCAAGGAACTCAAAACAGTTGAGAAATACACAAGTATGCACACTTTCAAAGTCTCTTCTGCATTTATCACCTTTTAATGAATGTGTTCAAGGACCTGCATTAAAAAGCATCAGTCCAACTCCACATACAGTTTCATCATTCCCATTTTCTTAGCAGCTCTTAATCCACAGGGATTTGCAGTGACTGCTGTAAATGCCCTTTGCGCTGTGGTTGCTCTATGTGCTTGTGCAATTTGACCAACAGGTAAATAAAACTAAGCCACCGTGAACTTTTAATTACCGCCCTTGTTGCTGTGCACCATATTCTTATGCCACTGTGCTGTTTAATAAAAATGAGGTTTGATGTGTCAGGACTGGTTTCAAGCAATAACTGCTGCTCAGTGTAGATTACTGTAAAAGATGGAGTGAACATACATACATACATATACAGTCGTAGTCAAAAATGTTGCCAGCTCTGACATTTTTCCTGAAAATAAACAATTTCTACCGTAAAACTA
Source organism: Tenebrosternarchus preto (assembly GCA_025802075.1). Taxonomy (NCBI): domain Eukaryota; kingdom Metazoa; phylum Chordata; class Actinopteri; order Gymnotiformes; family Apteronotidae; genus Tenebrosternarchus; species Tenebrosternarchus preto. The sequence continues at coordinate 12,739 of JAOYMR010000077.1, forward strand.
TTGCAGTTACGCATGTTTTGTTATACACGCATTTATTTCCTTTGCTTGTATTGGAGCAACACAAAAAAGGTAAATTTGACATAATTTCAAGCAAAATCCCAAAAATGGGCTGGTGTGGGCAAAATAAAAACCACACCTGAAACCAGATAAAAAGGAGAGAAGCTGGACTCAGTGTTTGCATTGTGTGTCTAAGCATTAAGAACACAAAGAGAAGAAAAGACCTGTCTGAGGACCTGAGAACCAAAATTGAGAAACCTATGGCACTGTAATCTCCCCAGACATGGACGGAAGGGAAAAACTGATGAAAGCTTGCAACACAAGATAGTCTGGATGGTGGATAAGCAGCACCAATCAAGTTCCAAAGGATTTCAAGCTGTCCTGCAGGCCCAGGGTGCATCAGTATCAGCGCAAACTATCTGTTGACATTTGAATGAAATGAAATGCTATGGCAGGAGAGCCAGGAGGACCCCACTGCTGACACCGAGACATAAAAAAAGCTAGACTGCAGTTTGCCAAAATGTACGTGAGTAATCCAAAATCCTTCTTGGAAAACATTTTGTTGAAAGCTCATCATTCTACTCTTTACCAAAAATGGAATGAGGCCTGCAAAGAAAAGAACACAGTACGTACAGTCAAATATGGTGGAGGTTCAAATATCTTTTCGGGTTGTTTTACTGCCTCTGGCATTGGGTGCCTTGACTGTGTGCAAAATCCCAAGGATTTTGGATTGCAGTGTAGGGCCCAATGCCAGAAAGCTGAGTTTGTGTCCTAGGTCATGGGTGTTCCAGCAGGACAATGACCCCATACATACTTCATAAAGCACCCAGAAAAGGATGTAAACAAAGTTTGCAAAAGAAGAGTGGTCCAAAATTCCAAAAGCTTGTTGATTGCTATAGGAAGCGATTGATTTCAGTTATTTTCTTCCATTCAATAATATATGTGTGTGTGTGTGTGTGTGTGTGTATACGTATGTATATAAAATTTATAATTATATAATTGATTAAGTAACCGTTTATTTCCATCCTTTTTAACAGCTCAATTTTATTGAGTAGGAGATTTTTAATCAATGTGCATTCAAACAAAAGCAAATTGTTAGTGTCAAGTTAATGTTCCATAATCATGATGGAAATTACAGTGTGTGTGAGAGTGTTGTTGCCAGATAACCTCAGAAATTTCTTAAAGGATTGTTTCCCAGCTATAATACTACACTGGAATTCCTACTGCCAACATATGCCAAACATCAAACAACCAGTAGAAGGTCTGATACAGGAAGTGCAATATGATGCTTATAATGTGAATGATAATATATTTGATTAACGAAGGTAAGTGCTACTGTTATTAAAAAAGATATCAGCTACTAATGCTTATGGCTTTGTGTCCCCAAGGCATAGAGGCAATAATAATTAAATATTTTTGATGGGAGTGTTGATCTGTAAACTATACACAAATGTAATGGCAGACATTTTTCTTGTTCTGAGGTGACCTGACCGCACACAGATTGAACAGCAACGGAACACATGTAAAGTATTCAGTACCAGCCAAAACTCTGACTGAATGTATGTTTTCCATAGCAACAAAGGCATTAAATTTGTTTCTAAAGACAATTATAAATTGGCAAAGGCTTTAGCCTATATATGAATAAATTTTATATGCACCCTCAGAAATACTTTCCTTTAACAACTTTAGTGCCTCCCATATACGTGTTCTGCATATGTGAGAATTTGTTCAAGACTGATGGAAAAGCCTCACAAGCGGCTGTGCCTCATGAAGCTGCTTTGAGAACATCACAAGTGTGCAAAGCTGTCATCAAAGTAAAGGGCAAAACTTCAAATAATCTAAAACTTAAGGTGAAAAATATTACTATCACAGCATAAACATGTGTTATTTAGTGCAAAAATAATAAAAAATAAGCAATGTATCTTTCTGCTGAAGATGAAGATGAAGCTACTGCATATTAAAGCTTATTTACTCCAAAAGTCTAAAAGGAGAATCAGCCAGGCAAGATTTTCATAATGTTATTTGCCACTGAAATGATATAAGGTATTCAGAAGTAGGCTTCAGGTTCAAATGTTTTTTCCAATCTATCATATAACATTTTTGCAATTTTTTTTTTTGGCATTTTTAGTTTAGAAACTAGAATTAACATAATATTTAACACCTGCTTGCACGATGAAAGGCTTTCTCTGATGTGTTTTTAAAAGCAGTAGATGTACAAATATGGATGTGCGATCTGAATAAAGGAAAATGAGGGCAGCAGATAGGAGTATGAATTATGAACCTTTGTAGGTGTGTCAGTGCCAAAGGGTGTTGAAGTTTAAACTGAGTCGGGCCGGTTAGTCAAGTTAGGTGTGGACTTTGATGAAACATGGTGTAGAATTTCTGCAGATGATGAGATTACCAGCGCTGCTTCCTGTAACACTTTACGTTTGTTTTTGTTCCTTAAAATAAAAATAACTGACGGCAAAAAAAAAAAAAAAAAAAAAAAAAAAAACATT
>JAOYMR010000078.1:0-15191 GCA_025802075.1 Tenebrosternarchus preto
ATCAATGTAGATTACATTATTTCTGAAAAAATCAAGTGTTCATACATTGTTCTCTAATTTTGATCTCCAGTGTATAATGTTAATATGTATGTTAATATATAATATACATGTTAATATTCAAGATCAGTACTGTATCTCAGATGTGGAGCAGTAGGGTGTTATTGTTCTAGATTAGTTAGTGATGGAGATTATTAGGGTGTAGTTGTTATTATACTTATGTGCTCAAAAGCTCCCAGAACATTAGGAACACACATCCCAGTGTAACGATGGTGCAAATTCATATGCTGTGATGAGTGAATACATGTCCTCACAAGTGGAGTGTATAATGGAGACTGGGAGAATGAAATAAATTAGGAGTTCTAATAAACAATAAACACAGAACAACTAATAAACCAAACTGGGAAGCCCATTCAATAGACACATCAAACAAACATGAAATACACAGGAAAGATAATAATAGTATATACATTACAGAGAACTAGAGAAGAATAGCTAAGATAGAGAGGAATACAGGACAACACATAGGATGTGGAGAATAAACAGGACGTAACGGATAAACTAACCAAAGGAAATTAGAACAGGCAATGAAGATAAACACTAGACAGGAAACACCGAGCTATGGAGAGACCGGGTAGAATCGAAAACAAGACAGAATGAAATTTGAATATAACCAGGGCAAAGAACAGACTAAGAAAGGAAAGGACAAGACCAGCCTGAGCAGAGACTGATGAGAGTGTGGGAGGGTACGAAAATAACGATATAATGAAGTAACGAGAGAACGAAAAAGAAAATGACACTGACCAATGAAAAAAAAGAGCACGACGCAGAATTTAAATACAGAGACGGATTATCGTTAATCGAGGAGCAGGTGTACTCTGCCAGTGGAGCTACCGTACTCGCACAGTACTGTACTCTACCAGGGGCTACTATACTCTCACAGCACCATACTCTTCCAAGGGCACTACCATACTTGCACATCACCATACTCTACTAGGGTCACTACTATACTCACATAGCACCGCACTCCACCAGGGGCTACTATACCTAGCACCATACTCTACTGGGATGATACAAGGCCAAAGTTCTTCTTTGGCCAAGTGGTGATAAACTGCATAGTACAGTTCTGTAGACACAGATGCAGCTCCAGCTGTCTGTTCAAAATGAAACACAAGCAGAATTTACAGTCAATAATGCAGCTCACTATATGACCTTCACCACTAAAAAAGGCATTATGATTGATTATTATCGGATGGTAAAGGCCATAGTTATTTTAAAAGTGATGTCTTAATTTGTTGTCAGTGATGTTTCATCTAACACTTTCCTATTTTAGAGGTTTCACAACAGTGTAATTCTGTTTGAGCTGTACTTGTTTTATACATGTATATATTTATACTTGTTTTATATATTTATACTTATTTTATACATTTCAGAGACAAAGGAAGAGACAGGCTGTTTGAGTCAGTAAAGCAGCAGTCACAGGCTGGGGCCTGGTCCAGTCACAGGCTGGGGCCTGGTCCAGTCACAGGCTGGGGCCTGGTCCAGTCACAGGCTGGGGCCTGGTCCAGTCACAGGCTGTGATGATGTCAGTTATCACTCATTGTCAATAAACTGTTAGTCATTTAGTCATAACACCCTTTTAAATATTATCAGAAATCTTAAATAACACACATTTGCAGGAAACAGAATTACTGGTGGAAGTATTAATATCTAGGAAACCTCAACAAAAAATAAAACAAAAAATATTGATTAGATGTATAAATTGAAATGTTAGTTTGGTTTGTGATCCAGTGGCTTCCATTGGGGTGAGCATGTATAAACGTGTTTAAATGTGTTGCAGCCAGGCGATAGAGAGCATCAGAGGAATTTTGGTTTCTTTTGTTGTTTTAAAAATGTGACATTGGCTGTGACACTGCTGTGATCCCCCAGCATCTCCTGTGTGTGGTGTGGGGATGAGTGTGGAGTTTGGGGTGCGGGGATGAGTGTGGGGATGAGTGTGGAGTTTGGGCTGTTGGGATGAGTGTGGAGTTTGGGGTGTGGGGGTGAGTGTGGAGTTTGGGGTGTGTGGTGTGTTGATGAGTGTGTGGTGTGTTGATGAGTGTGGGGTGCAGGGATAGCTATGTTGAAACAGGCAGGCTGTTAGCAGGACTCCACTGGTCCTAACCTTAACCCTGACCCTGACCCTGACCCTAGCTGTTGGAACGCTTCCATACACACGGACAGCCACCACAACTCTGCCCACTGCATTGTGACGTGAGAGAAGTATGGGTTTAGTATAAAGGTTAGTCTAAGGGTTACCCTGTGGTGCATCTGTTATCTACACCTTATCTGCAGTGTTGGCCAGTCGTGCCCAGCTGATCTTCTTTGGGTTTGTTGCAGTGCGAGAGAGGCGCTTGGCTGGTTCAGCTACACTGGATCTCAGTGTGAAACATTTCTCACTGTTATTAAGAGTAAAATGTTTCTTACTGTTATTAAATGTAAAACATTTTTCACTGTTATTAAGAGTAAAACGTTTCTCACGGTTATTAAGTGTCAAACATTTCTCACTGTTATTAAGTATAAAATGTAAAACATAATCTTACCTACCCTAATCTAACCCTACTCTAATCTAACCCTACACTAATCTAACCCCACACTAACCTAATCCCTACTTTAACCTAACCTACCCTAACCTTACCATAGCATAACCTAACTTAACCCTAACCTAACCCTACCCTATTAAGTAACTGAATCTAACCCCAGAAGTCTGTGTATCTAAATCTAACCCCAGAAGAATGTGTATCTGAATCTAACCCCAGAAATCTCTGTATCTGAATCTAACCCCAGAAGAATGTGTATCTGAATCTAACCCCACAAGTCTGTGTATCTGAATCTAACCCCAGCAGTCTGTGTATCTGTCTGTTTTCTGTGTGTTTCCTTGGTCCTTCACCAGCAGATTCTCTCCAGCAGTAACACAGTACTGTACCTTTTATACACTGTGATATTGTGGCGTTGCTGGACACTGATCATTCTGGGTTTGATGGTCTCCTGATGTTCTGTTGGATTGGTGTTAATTAGAACTCAAAAGGTGCAAATGAATTGTCATGTTGGGAATTGATATTACTGGAGCACACAAGCTCTGGCCCTTCATTTCCCATAATCCCCAAAGAATTGCAAGGCAGGACAGAACTCCTCTCTCCCCTGAGCAGGACAGAATGTGTGTTTATGTCAGATAGAGTTATAAGAGAGACCAGTGGATCATAAATGCTTTGTGTTGGATACTTTGCCCTAAGGCTTACAGTATGAACAGTTTGAACAGTAGACCAATATAGACAGATTGAGCAGTGTGAACAGTATGAACAGTTTGAGCAGTTTGAACAATATGGACAGATTGAACAGTGTGAACATAATGAACAGTTTGATCTGGGCTTTAAGTAATTTGGGTTTTGAGAACAAATTCACAACACACAGGTGTCAGAAAGATGCTCCAAAGTTTATTAGCTTTATTAGCAAATCAGCTTTATTTATATAGTGCCTTTTACAACAGATGTTGTCTCAAAGCAGCTTTACAAGTGTCCGAGTCCCAGCCCCCAGTGAGCAAGCCAAGGGCAACAGTGGCAAGGAAAAACTCCCTAAGAGCGTGAGGAAGAAACCTTGGGTGGAACCAAGACTCAGGTGGGGGGAGCCCATCCTTTACAGCCCGACACCGGTCATCACGACAACAAGATACATTTATACAAAGGTTAAAAAAATACAAAGGTTAAAAGAAAGTTTAAATAGAAGAAAATGATTAAGTGGAAGAAGAGAGTGATGGTGTGGCGTAAAATGATTGGTCTAAGGTTGAGTCAACAAATAGATGATTGGTCTTAAGGATGGGGTAAGAAATTCTAAGAAGTGGCTTCCATGGAGAAAGTGTTGACCTTTCAGAAAGTCAGGCCGTCAGATAGGAAGGGAGGTTGTGGGTATGCTTAAAGCAGAAGGACAATCTAGGAGATTTTTATATGCCAGTAGGACTGGATTCAGCCCAACCGCCAGATAGTCTAACTAGAGAGAGACATTTAATTCAGGATGAAACATGGATCATGGATCATTAAATTCCCTTACATCTTATGCACAGGAGGGTAAGAGGGTAAGATTAGGATTAGAGTTAGGGTTAGCAGCCTGACAGGGTTAGAGTTAGGGTTAGCAGCCTGACAGGGTTAGAGTTAGGGTTAGCAGCCTTAGGGTTAGCTGACCAGGAGAGGGTATGGAGCTGGGTCACTCTTCCATGGACAGGACAGAATCCACGTTGTTCCTGCTGAATTCATGACCAATCAGACAGCTTGGTGGGCATTACAGTGGTTTGTTGGTTCACATATTTCACTGCTATGGTCTTGGGTTTGTGTCCTCATCTGGGTGGAATTTCCATGTTCTACCTGTGTCTGCATGGGTTTCCTCCAAAACAAATGGAGGTTAGGTGAATTGGTTACCGCAAATTGTCCTGGTGTGAATGTATGTGAATGTCTGTATGCCCTGTAATGCTTGCATTCTGTGCTGGGTGGTGTCATTTCTACCCTTCCTGGCTCCCTCAGAGAACAGCTCCAATATCCAGGGCTTTTAGCAGTTCTGAGTGAATCTCTTCCACTGCTAGTGCCACTGGGGAGCTTTCCAATTGTCTTACTGCCTTCAGCCAGGGAATCTGAACCCTAGGAGCCTCTGGTCCAACTTGTTAGACAGAATGCATTTTTCTCAGGTTAAGGTGTTCTCAGTGGAGTCCAGTGCTTCACCAGCCTTGCTTAGCACAGCTTGGATGATGTCCCTTCCCTCTTGAGCTGGCATCAGATTCAGACTGCCCAAAAGCTGTTCTCCATGGATTCTCCAAGCTCCTCTCACAGATTTTGCTTCTTCAGCAGTCAAAGCCATATTCTTTCTGGTACCTTTCAGTTGAATTAGGAGTTCCTCAATCCAATCAAGCCTAGCTAGTGTCCTTCTCCTGCTTGATGGTGTCCCTCACCTAGTTCTTGGTTTACCATCATAACTGACACTGACAAGCATTTGGCCACAGCTATGAATTCACCACTTCCACAGATCACACATCCCTACTTCCTCCACAACCTGCAAGTTGGGAGTTGAAGTAATTCCTCTGCAGTCTAATACAGATATAGCCCTAATCAAGTCAAAATTGATCTATTTAGCGCTTTCTACAACAACCATTGTCTCAAAGCAGCTTTACAGATGTCTGAGTCCAAGTCCCCAGTGATCAAGCCAAGGGCGACAGGAAAAACTCCCTGAGGACAAGAGAACCTTGAGAGGTGCCAAGACTCAAAAAGGGGTGGCCATCCTCCCCTGGGCACCACAATGAGTAAAGACTTTCCATTAATTGTGTGATTACAAATAGGTCCCTGATATCTAAAAGAAGTGTAAAATCAGTCTTAGTTTCCCTGTGATTACTTTATATACAGTATATGTATCAGGCAGTCCACAATAGGTCCTAGCTTGAGTGCGTATGTTTAGTTTGATAATCATGGTGGTTTTAAACTGTCTGTGTGGTTCATCCTCAGCATCAGTGAGTGATGGTCAATTGGTGAGACTCAAGTAGAAGAAGGACATGTGGGTGGATCAGGCAGGTTCACAGATCATGAGTCAGGAATCTGGATCTTTGGAATCTCCTAGTGCCTCAGAGGTAGCATGAGTAGCTCGACCAAGTGGGAGGTGAAGAGAGAGGGGGGAAAGGAGATCACAGAACATTATGTGAGCTCTTTTAATGTAATGAGTGTAGAAAATGTATATATGTGCACCACCAGCTGTAGTCTTCATAATCTGAGGTACCACAAAGAACCGGGAAGCTATGATCAAAATAGGCAAGGCCTATCAAAGTAGGCAAGGCTGATCATAAGAGACCAGAAGTTTGCTCAGGTACTATGGAGCAAGACCATTTACTGCTTTATAGGTCAGTAGTAGTATTTTATAATCAGTGCTAAATTTGACAAGGAGCCAATGCATTGAGGATATGATGGGTGTGACATGTTCATATCTTCAGGTTCTAGTAAGGGCTCTAGCTGCTGCATTCTGGGTTAACTGAAGCTTGTTTATGCTCCTACTGGAACATCCAGACAGCAAGGCATTGCAATAATCCAACCTAGAGGTAACAAAAGCATGAACTAGTATTTCGGCATCATGTAGCGACATTATATTTCTTAACTTAGCAGTGTTCCTGAGGTGAAAGAAGAATGTCCTAGTGATATTATCTACATGGGCTTCAAGTGGAAGACTGGCATCAACCACATCAAGGTCTTTTACTGCTATACTTGATGTAACTGCAAAACCCTCCAGTGTTACTTTGTAATCTGAAAGATTCCTTCAATCTGTCTATGGTACAAAGTACAAGGACTTACCAGAATTTAGTAAAAGGAAATTTCTCACTATCCTCTGCCTAATGTCCTCGACACATTCCTCGACTTTACTAAGATGGTGTCTCTCACTTGGCTTTGCTGAAATGTATGCATATCATCAGCATGACACCATGCTTACGAATAATTTTACCCAGAGGTAGCATATACAAAGAATATTGTATACATACAGTGGTCCTAAAACAGAACCTTGAGGAACACAAAACAGTAGTCTGTGCAGAAGATTCACCATTTACATCAACAAACTGATCCTAATTCTAACCCTAACCCAAACCCTCCTCCTTCCCCAACCCTAAACCTAATCTCTCCACTCCCTAACACTAAACCTCTCCCTTTACCCCTTAACCTGAACCCTTATCCTAAAACCTAACCCTTAACCATGTGTTCAGCCCTGCCAATTCTGTATGGGTGTATGATTTGTGCTTCTCCTTTTTGCGTCTTATATATGGCATCTCAAGGAGACTAACCCTAACTCATAACCCTAACCCCTAAACTAACACTAACCCTAACCCCTAACCCTTACCCTAACCCCTAAATTTACACTAATCCCTAACCCAAAATCTATCTTCATAGCCTGCCATACACAGCGATGCTGTATAACAAATTACAAATGGCTACACATGGGACTCCAGCCTTCTACATGCATGTCTCTTTGCGTTTTTTTTTTTACGTATTGGTATGTCAGTTTTGTTCTGTTCTCTTTTCTCATGTGTATCATTAAAATGTAGCAGCATGAATGGCCATCTTAAATACACTATCTGTAATATTACAGCAAAGGGCTCTGACTTCTAAAGGAAATGTGATGTGAACAGCAAGCAGGCTGAGATTCTCTTGCTTTCTGAACATGAAAAAAATGTTCATTTCAGGGGCAGCTGGTTTCCGTTGTGGCTCATTTTAATAGAAATTAATTTTGATTCATTAAAAAAAGAAAACAGACATGTGAAAACAGACATTGGTGCTGTGTAGTCTGTTGTAAGACATTGTTCATTGGTGCTGTGTTTTGTAGTCTGTTGTAACACACTGTTCATTGCTTGGAGGAGTTCTGTCTTCATTTATTGTTGAATTTTTAGCCATCTAGTACCTACTTGTCAGTCATAAATGCTGTTAGAATCTCATCAAACATAGCAGACAGCTCTGTAACTCTATATTTCCCGAAGAGAAATCAACTATATTTTTAATATAGATTCATCAGGAGCTCTGGTAGTGGTCACTGATAGGTTGAGATGGATGTGGATGTGAAGTGGGGGGCAGGGAGCTGGAGTAAGGGCAGGAATGCGGGGGCGGACGGGATGGAGGTGGTTATTAGGGGTTTGTTCCAGGGAGCAGGTGTTTGGAGGGTACACTTGCTTCTGCCTTCACCTCTAATAATCAACCGCAGGAGGCGTCAGCCATAATGTCTATGAAAAGCATGAAAACACAGTCGTTTCCTGCTCTTGATTTAGTAAATGTTTACTACGTATGGACAGTCTACTGTTTTTCTTATTTTACAAATATTTTCAAGATGTAATGAAATGGGTAATGATTTTTTTCAGTCTTCTTGATGATAAAGTGCTTTAAAAGCTCACAGGTTTTATACACCTAATAGCAGTTATGAAGGAAACAGTGCCTGCTAGAATACCAGCCAAACACTTTGGGACATGTCTGCACATGCTGCTCTGCAGAGTAAACGGCTGATGTGCTCAGTACAGCACACATCCCCCCAACCTCCCGCTGCCTCCGCTCCCCACTGCCTCCACCCCCTGCTGCCTCCATCTCCCCCTCTTCCCTCCCATCCCTACTGGCCCCTCCCCTCCTTTGGCCCCTCCTCCCCCTGCTGGCTCCTTCTCCCTCATTGGCACTCTGCCTATCCCAGGTGCTCCATGCGGTTCTGCTCAGTCATGGACACATATGTTTATTGGTGGAAACACTACAGGCTGCTGCTCCCACGGCTTTACGTTGAACACGACGTCTCATTTCCACTTCAGTATGAAGGTCTTCATACTGGAGAATATAATACTATAAAAGCTGTATGTCTTTTGTTGATATTAGTACATGGTCAAATATTGCTGCATCTATTGACTCCTAGTAACACTTTTTAAGAAGCTGGAATATTGTGAAAAGATCGAGTTTGTAATTTCACTTCGACTGTTTATGTTGATGTTGGGGTTCATTAACAAGTGCAGCCTCTTTGTTTTTCACATTTTTGATTTTGTCCTTTTCATTTGTCTGATTTCTGTTTGAGAGAGAGGGAGAGAGACACAGAGAAAGAGAGAGAGACAGAGAGAGAGAGGGAGAGAGAGACAGAGAAAGAGAGGGACATAGAGAGAGAGACAAAGAGAGAGAGAGAGAGAGAGAGAGGGGGGGAGAGAGACACAGAGAAAGAGATGGACATAGAGAGAGAGATGGGGAGAGAGACACAGAGAAAGAGAGGGACATAAAGAGAGGGAGAGAGACACAGAGAAAGAGAGAGAGACAGAGGGAGAGAGAGACAGAGAAATAGAGGGACATAGAGAGAGAGACAGAGAGAGAGAGAGAGAGAGAGAGAGAGAGAGAGAGAGAGAGAGGGGAGAGAGACAGAGAAAGAGAGGGACATAGAGAGAGAGAGGGGGGAGAGAGACACAGAGAAAGAGAGGGACAAAGAGACAGAGAGGGAGAGAGACAGAGAAAGAGACATAGAGAGAGAGAGAGAGGGAGAGAGACAGAGAAAGAGAGAGAGAGAGGGGGAGAGAGACAGAGAAAGAGAGGGACATAGAGAGAGAGGAGGGGAGAGAGACACAGAGAAAGAGAGAGACAGAGAGAGAGAGGGGAGGAGAGAGACACAGAGAAAGAGAGAGAGAGAGAGAGAGGGAGAGAGACAGAGAAAGAGAGGGACAGAGAGAGAGAGAGAGGGGGAGAGAGACACAGAGAAAGAGAGGGACATAGAGAGAGAGAGAGGGAGAGAGACACAGAGAAAGAGAGAGACATAGAGAGAGAGACAGAGAGAGAGAGAGAGAGAGAGGGGGAGAGAGAGAGAGAAAGAATAGCAGGAATCTAGACACACACATGCTCAAAAACACACCTTTGAGTCACTAGAGTTTTTATTTTGTGCTTCAATATGAATTGAATTGAATGCTTTACAATATGAGTTGAAGCTCCAGCAGAAAATTATACAAGCCTACTGAACAGTAGATATTATTTAACAGTATGATCCTGAGCAGAAGTGCTATGCTTGTATACCATTATGATACAATATCAATACCAACATTATATTTACCAATTTACCAAATACCAATACAATATTTTCAGTTTGATATTGATACAATACAAAAATACATAAAAAATGAATAATTATTCACAAACAAATATTTATCCAGCATGAGTAATCTCAGTCTCAACAGGGTAGGTCTCAGTCTCATCTTTGTATGCCAAAGAGGGTCTCTTCCCTCCCTCCAATGACGTCTGTAGATTTACTGTTACAGTGAAGGGGCTTTTCTGTTACAGTGAAGGGGCTTTTCTGTTATAGTGAAGGGGCTTTTTTTGTTACAGTGAAAGGGCTTTTTTGTTACAGTGAAAGGGCTTTTCTGTTACAGTAAAAGGTCTTTTCTGTTACAGTGAAAGGGCTTTTCTGTTACAGTGAAAGGGCTTTTCTGTTAAATGAATACGTTAGTTGATATATTACTTGCTATCCTACATTAATCTCAGTAATTGGATGTTACTGATTGGATGTCACTCAACAAAGTTTTTCCCTGGACCACAGTGCTTCAAATAATATACTCTAAAACAAGTTGTATAATATCAGGTAAATTAGATTTGTACACCATAAATTCTGCAAAAAAAAGTAAAATTTGTATTTTATATCTGGCTACTGAATCATTCATTCACTGGGTTGACAAATATTTAACTAACTAGATGATACTGGTAACTGAACAGCAAAAGAAGAAAATAAATTCATGGTATGTTACAAGAGACATGGTAATTAATTAAATCATGGTAATTAGTTAAATCATGGTATTTAGATAAATTCCAGATCTTATTTTGTTCTTTACTTTGTTTATTGAAGTGTTTTCCTTATTCAGCAGGTCAGCAGGGCCCCTAATTTACTAATTTGTACAAAACTACTTGTTCCATCCACAAAGTCAACTTTAGCTCTGCTATGAGCAGTTCCTAAATGCATGTTGTGATTGATCAACCGAGAATAACTGCAGAACCAAAGCAAGCAATTCTACTGCTACGCTTGTCAGCTCCAGGCAGAGTCTGGGGCAGAACCGCAGTGAGAGAGTGAAAAGTCCTTAAAATTCTGGGTGGAAGCCATGGGGAAGCTTATCTGTGATGATTTATGAGCAATTTTTTATACTGTATCTAATGGATTCCTCCAGCACAGGGAACAGGGAGCCTATTAGACTGTGCGTGTAATTTTAAAAGGCTGTCATTGATGTGTTGCCAGTTTACTCAAGATGGTGAAAAAAAAACACGGGCTGCAGCTCATATACTGGAACAAAATGCACATTTCTGTTCCAGGGTTCTGTTCTGTTCCAGGGTTCTGTTCTGTTCTAGGGTTCTGCTCTGTTCCAGGGTTCTGCTCTGTTCTAGGGTTCTGACCTGTTCCAGGGTTCTGCTCTGTTCCAAGGTTGATCATCTTTTGTTCAAGAAGAAAAAGGGCAGCTCATCAAAACCTTTTGTTCAGACCACTATTTCTAGTCAATTAAAGCTTCATTTACACTAATTCATGTCGGTGTTATGACAAGCCTGGCCAGCACTGTTTTGACACAAATTCACAAATGTACATTTTTGTGTAAACTGAACATTTGAAGTGTGAAAGATACTGACTGGCTTGCTGGTTGTAAGCTGATTTCTTGTCTCTCTCTCCCCTAGCGCGATGCTGATGTTCTGCGGCCATGCTGCAGCTGGGCGTGGGGACGGGCAGTTCTCTGTCTGAGCATAGTGCCCTGGCACTGCCAACAACTGTGGGCTCACACACCCGCAGTCCACCTCCTCCACGATGCTTCCTCCTTCAGGACCCAGAGAGCTGGCATAAACACCGCGAGGTGCTGCTGGGCTTGTCCCAGTCCTGCTCTATGCTGGAGTCAGGCTTGGCAGACAGCCTGCTCCCTCATACTGGCAGCTTCGACACCCTGTGCGTCCCTAGTGCCCGGGGTTCTGGCCCCGCCCCCTGCTCCCTGGACCTGGGGGCTTCCTGTGAGGGGGTGCCTGCGTTGGACCCTGACATGCCTGTCAGTCCACATGCCATTAAGCGTCGGAGAGGAGGGCTCATCGAGCAGCGGGACATCATTAAAGCTCACCAGGCGCACAAGATACAGAGCACTCCACAGGCACGGCGTAAAGAGTGGGAGTAAGAACCCCCCTCCACAGACACAGACCACACCCCCACACCGCACAGACCACACCCCTCCACACAGACCACACCCCTCAGCACAGACCACACCCCCACACCGCACAAACCACACCCCTCCACACAGACCACACCCCCACATCGCACAGACCACACCCCTCCACACAGACCATACCTCCACACAGCACAGACCACACCCCCCCAACACAGCACAGACCACACCCCTCCACACAGACCACACCCCCACACAGCACAGACCACACCCCTCCACACAGACCACACACACACAGCACAGACCACACCCCTACACACAGACCGACCACACCCCTACACACAGACCACACACACCCAACACAGCATGGACCACACCCCTTCACACAGAAGACACTCCCAAACACACTGCACAGGCCACAATCCCCACAAAGGCCACACAGCCCCACACACTTATCCTTTGTCACTCATCCTGACTGTAAACAATTAAGTAATGATTGTGTGAAGTTAAGTGCTGAGTGTGAACAGTTAAGTGATGACTGAAGAACAGATGTGCAGAATTTGTGTGGAGCTCAGGGAGATCTGCCAGCTGTGGATGTGCCATGTGGTACATGAAGTGGGCGTGGTTTGGTAGTATACTGTAATTTTAAAGAAAAATTACGCCTTATTGTAAATCTTTAGTTTAAAATCAGCTGGGAAAAATATAAACAGAATAAAGAGTAAAAATTTTACTGATTAATTTGAGATAAAGTGTATTTGAAGAAGAACATAACTTTTTTTGTTATGTACTAAGACTTTCAGATTTCAGAACTTTATTACCATATCTGAATTAGTTTCAGTTTAATCACACAAATGTGAAATATCCACATATCTAACTTTGCTAAAAACACTTCAGAAAGATTGGAAGGGGTCATTGTTAAAATTGCAGGGTGGAATTAAAGTTTAAACAATTCCTGACTTCACACCCGTAATTAACATTACGCTGCAGTTTTTTTTACAGTATGGCCTGTCGTTGCTAGCTGTGTTTCTCTGATGGAGAGAATACATTCTGCAGTAACCCTAGAGTCAGACTCTGTTTGCATGTGTGTGCTTGAGTGTGCTAGTGTGTGTGTGTGTGTGTGTGTGTGTGGAGTTTGTGAATGTGAGAGGTTTGTATATGAGGAGTGTGTGTGTGTGTGTGTGTGGAGTGTGTATATGAGGGGTGTGTGTGTGGAGTGTATATATGAGGGTTATGAATATGAGTTGTATATGAGGGGTGTGTGTTTGTGTGGAGTGTGTATATGAGGTGTGTGTGTGTGTGTGTGTGTGTGTGTGTACATGAGGGGTTGGGTGTGTGTGAGGGATTTGTATATGAGTTGGTTATGAGTTATATAAGAGGTGTGTGTGTGTATGAGGGGTTGGTATATGAGTTGTATATGAGGTGTGTGTGTGTGTGTGAGGAGTTTGTATATGAGTTGTATATGAGGGGTGTGTGTGTGTGTGTTAGGGGGTTGTATATGAGTTGTATATGAGGGGTGTGTGTGTGTGAGGGGTTTGTATATGAGTTGTTATATTTGAGTTGTATATGAGGTTTGTATTTCTCCCTGATTTTTCCTTCTCCTTTCTCTCTGATTCATTTCTCTGCCACCATTCTGTGGTGTAATGAAGTGTTTAGGGTTGTGAGATTATGTCCTGAGTTTGTCTGCTTGAGGAAAGAATCTGTTGTACAGTGTGTGGTGTGTGTGTGAGTATGTGTTGCAAGGTTTGGGGTGTATGGTGTGTTGTGCAGGGTGTGTGTGTGTGTGTGTGTGTGTGTGTGTATGGTGTGTGGTGTGTATGTGTGGGGTGCAAATTGTGTGGTGTGTGTTGCAGGGTGTGCTGCAAGGTGTTTGTTGTGTGGTGTGAGGGGGTAGTGTTGTGTGTGTGGGATGCAGGGTGTGTGGTGTGGGGTGCAGAATGTGTAGTGTGGGGTGTGTGTGTGGTGTGGGGTTGTGTGGGGGGTGTGTGTGGTGTGGGTGTAGTGTGGGGTGTATGTGTGGTGTGGGTTTAGTGAAGGGTGTGTGGTGTGGGTGTAGTGTGGGGTGTGTGTGTGGTATGGGTTGTGTGTGTAGTGTGGGTTGCAGGGTGTGTGGTGTGGGTTTAGTGTAGGGTGTGTGTGTGTGTGTGTGTGTGGTGTGCGTGTACAGTCCCTGACAAAAGTCTTGTTGCTTATCAAAGCTGTAAGAACAACAAATAATAACTTGTAGTTGATTTTGAAATGAGAAATATCTTATATGAAAGGCAAAGCTCTCTAGATGATGCTTACTGTACCAAAAGAAAGTTATCATTCCTTGAGTTTTATCATTTAATTATGACAGAAAGGTCAGATGTTGCTTGGACACAAGTCTTGTCATATACAAAAATAATGCAGAAATTATACATGTACTTTATTTTGAATACACAATGCTTCAGTAACGTTAGAACATAAAGTCATGGTGCCTTGGAAAAAATAATTAATATCATGTATGATTTCCATGAGCTTGGAGGAACTGCATCCATTCATAACTCAAATAACTTATTGACGAGGTTGTCTGGAATGGCAAAGAAAGCAGTTCTGCAGGACTCCCAGAGTTCATCAAGATTTTTTGGTTTCATTTTCCAAGCCTCCTCCTTCATCTTACCCCAGACATGCCCAATAATGTTTGTGTCTGGTGACTGGACTGGCCAAACTTGGAGCACCTTGATCTTCTTTGCTTTCAGGCACTTTGATGTGGAGGCTGAGTATGAGAAGGAGCACCATCCTGCTGCAGAATTGGCCTTCTCTTGTGGTTTGGAATGTAATGGGCAGCAAGAATGTCTTGATATTTCAGGTGTTGCCATCCACTCTGCAGAGCTCTCAGACATCCCCATGCTAGATGTATCCCCAAACTATGATTTTTCCTCCACCAAACCTGACTGTTTTCTGGGTGAATGTTGGGTCCATGTGGGTTTCAACAGGTCTTCTGTAGTATTTGTGGCGTTTGGGATGCAGTTCAATGGATGATTCATCAGAATAATCAACCTTCTGCCACTGTCTCACTGTCCATCCTTTCTGCAAGCTGTGTGCATTGGCAAATGACACACGATTTTTTTGTTGTCTTCTGTTTAATGCTGGTTTCTGAGCATTAATTCAGCCACAGAGACCACTGTGAAAGAATTCAACAAACTGTTCTTGTAGATAAAGTGTTTTCTGGTGACCAGTTCTCATGTAGCTCCACTCCAGTCCAAAAGGCCCTGGACAGGCCGCCTAAGGTACTGTATTACTCACTCATTCACTCACACACACACACCCACACACACTGCTCTAGGTGAACACTAAGGAACCTGGTGAGGTTCTCCTTCAGGTGAGCACCAAGGAACCTGGTGAGGTTCTCCTCTAGGTGAACACCAAGGAACCTGATGAGGTTCTCCTTCAGGTGAGCACCAAGGAACCTGGTGAGGTTAATAATACATTTATTTTAAAGCGCCTTTCATAACACCCAAGGACACTGTACAGGATAAAGTAAAAAAAAATAAAAAAGGTCAATAAA
>JAOYMR010000079.1:0-15167 GCA_025802075.1 Tenebrosternarchus preto
CTTTTGTGATTAATAGCTCTTCTGCAACCTCTGCCCTTTCTATTGTAATAATGTATGTCTTACTTGTGCAATATGTATAGAACTGTGACACTGCAATTTCCTTCGGGATTAATAAAGTGTTATCTATCTTATATACTTAGGTTATTTTGTAAAACACAGTTCTAGGGGCATGGTGTACCCCTTACAAAAAATCCTTCAAATGTTGATCAATGTAGATTACATTATTTCTAAAAAAATGAAGTGGTCAACATTGTTCTCAAATTTTGATCTGTGTGTGTGTGTGTATGTATATATAGGTATAGACATATACATATACACACATACATACAGTGGGTACAGAAAGTATTCAGACCCCTTTACATTTTTCACTCTGAAATATCACGTGGTCATAAGTATTGCTCAGTATTGAGTAGAAGCTCCCTTTTGAGCTAGTACAGCCACGAGTCTTCTTGGCAATGATGCAACAAGTTTTTCACACCTGGATTTGGGGATCCTCCGCCATTCTTCCTTGCAGATCCGCTCTATTTCCGTCAGGTTGGATGGTGAACGTTGGTGGACAGCCATTTTCAGGTCTCTCCAGAGATGCTCAATTGGGTTTAGGTCAGGGCTCTGGCTGGGTCAGTCAAGAATGGTCACAGAGTTGTTCCAAAGCCACTCCTTTGTTATTTTAGCTGTGTGCTTAGGGTCATTTTCTTGTTAGAAGGTGAATCTTTGGCCCAGTCTGAGGTCCTGAGCACTCTGGAATAGGTTTTCTTCCAGGATATCTCTGAACTTGGCCGTTTTCATCTTTCCTTTAATTGCAACCAGTCGTCATGTCCCTGCAGCTGAAAAACACCCCCATAGCATGATGCTGCCATCACCATGTTTCACTGTTGGGATTGTATTGGGCAGATGATGAGCAGTGCCTGGTTTTCTCCACACATACTGCTTAGAAATAACGCCAAAAAGTTCAATTTTCGTCTCATCAGACCAGAGAATCTTATTTCTCATAGTCTGGGAGTCTTTCGTGTGTTTTTTGGCAAACTCTATGCACTGAGGCGAAGCTTCCATCTGGCCACTCTGCCATAAAGCCCCGACTGGTGGAGGGCTGCAGTGATGGCTGATTTTGTGGAACTTTCTCCCATCTCCCTACTGCATCTCTGGAGCTCAGCCACAGTGATCTTTGGGTTCTTCTTTACCTCTCTCACCAAGGCTCTTCTCCCACGATTGCTCAGTTTGGCTGGATGGCCAGGTCTATTAAGAGTTCTGGTCATCCCAAACCTAGAGTGCTGCAGAAATTCTTTTGTAACCTTGGCCAAATCTGTGCCTTGCCACAATTCTGGCTCTGAGCTCCTTGCAGTTCCTTTGACCTCATGATTCTCATTTGTTCTGACATGCACTGTGAGCTGTGAGGTCTTGTATAGACAGGTGTGTGCCTTTCCTAATCGAGTCCAATCAGTTTAATTAAAACACAGATGGACTCCAATGAAGGAGTAGAACCATCTCAAGGAGGATCAGAAGAAATGGACAGCATGTGAGTTAAATATGAGTGTCACAGCAAAGGGTCTGAATACTTATGACCATGTGATATTTCAGTTTTTCTTTTTTAATAAATTTGCAAAAATTTCTACATTTCTGGGGTTTTTTCTGTCACGATGGGGTGCTGAGTGTACATTAAATGAGAAATGAACTTTTTTGATTCTAGCAAATGGCTGCAATGAAACAAAGAGTGAAAAATTTAAAGAGGTCTGAATACTTTCCGTACCCACTGTGGACACCCATCACATTTTTGTAAATATTTTTCCTGGGACAACACTGAAGATATGACACTTTGATGCAATGTAAAGTAGTCAGTGTACAGCTTGTGTAACAGTGTAAATTTGATGTGCCCTCAAATAACTCAACACACAGCAATTAATGTCTAAACTGCTGGTAACAAAAGTGAGTTCATCCCTAAGTGAAAATGACCAAATTGTGCCCAGTGCGTCAACATTTTGTGTGACCACCATTATTTTCCAGTTCACTAGAGACAGAAGTAAGCTTTGGGCTTAAAAATGGCAAGTGAAGCACAAAGCACATGGAGTAGAGGCGAAAGCACTGACTTGCATTCACACTGGTGGGATTCCACTAGTCGATTTACTATTTGAATGTACTAAACCTAGGCTCCAGCTTTACCTGTCCATTCATACATGAACTGATGAATTGTCCAAAGCTCGTTCAAGGTGTTGCTTACAAATAATAAGGGGGTAAATAAAGTGAGTAAGGTCCAATAGTCTGAATCACTATACAGCAGAAAAGAATATAACTACTCTCTGTGCACATCACAGCTAATTCCTGCGCACTCAACTTAACTGCTCCTTAAAGAGACAGTACACATGTTTCTGGCTGTTACAAGTGCAAGGTCTCTAACAACCGTCACTTCACATTGTGAAGTGTTCCATGTGAATGATTTTCTTAATTTAATAGGAAAGTGATTTGTTGAAAAAAGAGGCCAACTCCACCCAAAACAAAACTAATAATAAAAAAAACTTGCTAGTGCTAGCTAACTAGCTGAACCTGTGTTATGCGGTTGTTCAAAAAAAGAGTCCGAACAATGCTTCTCTGTGTTCTCTGAACTCTTTACTCTCTGCTTCTATCAGTACAACTCCATGTTTCCACTCAGTGTCACAGTCCTTGCTACAACAACACTGTTCCATAACAATCCCTCTTGTTACAGAACCAAATCAAAGAACTGTTTGCTAGCTATGAACCTTGGGGCTTGGAAAATTTCCCTTATTTTTAAATTCCCGTCTATAGGACAGGAATATATATTGATAAACTAAGAGAGAGACAGTCAGTGAGTGAGTTAGGATAGAGTAACAGTAATAAAACCACCAGCAGTAAGAGCAGAAACTGCCACTGTCCTGCTGGAACACTGCTGGTGGTGCTGCAAGACACAAACACTGATTCAAGACACCAAGTGCCGCATGTCACTCTCCTACTGTGCCTCATTGATAATTCACTAAGCAAAAATGTTAAATACACACTACCGCACTACTGTTTTGGGTGTTTAATATTCTGTGTACATCCTGCTGTCAGAAAATCCATCAATCACTCCATTCTGATGAACATAAGTCATATGTTTCTTTGGAAACATCCAGCAATGTCATTTTGACTCAACTTTTAAAGCCAAACTAAAGAATGTAACATATATTTATTAATTAAGATATACTTTCCACAAGCACCCTGAATGTTTTCTGTTTTTATATGTTCATTGCATATCTGCATGAAAACATACATGCATGACTATATTGTATGTGCACCTTGTCAGAGTGGATATGACCAAATTGTTCATGTCAAGAAATCATGAGCTGGACATGACATTGTTATTTCATGCAAGTAGTGACTGTTAATGGCCAGTACCGCATATAATTATTCTGGATGATTTTCCTCATATATGCACCACTAGACCATCAAAAAGACTGAAATGATAAAGGCTGCTTTGAATTTGGGAGGTGAGCTTCAGGGCCTGGATTTAGTGCTGGATTTAGTATGTCATGATGCCTAAATTATATTTATGATTCCATTTTTATCAGTCACAAGTATTTATTTGGTGATTTGTTTATCCATTTTTATTTATCTGTTTAAGAACATATAAAGAAAATGTCTGTTGTATATTTTTCCTCCTTTGGTTTCTTAAAGACTATGTGGTACCCAAAGACAATATTTGTGCCTACCCAAAATGGCGTTTTAACGTTTAAACAGGGTTTGCAGAACGTATATTATTTGCAGTGAATCCGAAGTAACCTAAACTAAGTATTCTTTCATCTAAAAATGTGCAAGATTCTTTTTAAAGAAAATGATAGCTTTGTTCTATCAAATAGTTTTAGCTGCCAAAAATACCCTATATCACCAGAAGTGCTTTCTGCAAATTTCTATATAACCGTATCTAGTCCCGTCACACAAACAACAAATCAAAACGTTTAACTAATCTTATTTGGAGATACCAGTATATACGGTCTCTGGGAGATACCCAATGTAAACCAAAGAAACTTCCGCGAGCCACCGCTCCGTGTTAGTCACTTGTCGCGAGACAGCAACTGTAAGCCACTACGCAACTGTCGCGCAAACTGCCACGTGACAGTGCGGTACAGTTTAGGCACTAACCGTCTCTCAAGAAAATGTATATAGAGCGCGTTTCTATAACTGCACTTACTCTGACCAAACAGCTATCTCTCATCTAGCTAAGGCGTTACTTACACATACACATCACTAAGGAACAATCACAAACGACCAAGGATATTTCATTAGGCAACAATAAGCTAACTATTTGTCCAGGTTCGGTAGTTAGCTAACCAACATTCGCAATACACTAAACGTTAAAATTGTCAATCGTTAAAATTGTCATAACGTTACTTGTTAACTTAATCAATTAACGCTACGCACATAGTTAGCTAGATAGTTAAGTTAGCTAACTAGATAACTAGCTAACTAACTACAATGGTGCGTTACTTTGCTATCTTCGTCGGTTTAGTGGAAAAGAGATAACTATACTGCCAATCAAAAGAATACACAATCAGTTACCACATTATATTTAGTTACATTTTCTAATGTCGTTGGTATTTCTAACCGTGCTATCGAAATGTGATGCATAACCAATGCTGCGTACACCATTGATTATCACTGGCTGTAGCATTTACCTACCAGGCTTGAAGAATCCCGGAAGTAGTACGGATTGACTATGGTAAGGCTAAACGCTGCTATACCGTTTCGAATGGAACGTCGACACCGATCTCAAACAAGACAATCATACCTCGACCTGAACATTATGCCACAGTCCTTTTTGTAAGCTGTAGATTGTTTTGGGTATCACACAGTCTTTATTTAACAAACTAAAGGAGGAAAAAGATACAACAAAACGGTGAATAACAACGCTCACTTGTTTTACTACAGTAGAACCTCATAATTCTGTAAGATATCTTACTTTTCCAACTCTTCTTGTAGTATGTACAATGAGACATTGCATGTAAGAGGCTAATTCAGTGTAAATGCAAATAGCACTTGCGAGCCATATTACAATAAAAGTTACAAGTCAAACTACGTGACAAAACACTGGGTGATCAGTTAATATCCCTGAAACAAACTCAACAAAATGTCTGAAGTTTAAACAGTAGAGACGAAGCGAGAGGTTTTAATCTTAAAAGTAATCATGTAATGGTTCGTCTAGTTCCTTCACAGCGTGCCCAGTGGTCTCAAATTATTCAGTCACGAATGTGAAGGACTTTTGGAATGAACCGCTGAGGCAAGAGTTAACTGTTGCTCAGAAATCCTGAGGAGGGAAACTTCATTATCGCGACAGAAACCTGAAAACAAAACAGTTCAGTTAAATAGCCGTCAGCGTGTGCTCGCGCCAGAACACCGTGGGTGTATTTCTTTATGTTCGCTCGTGAATTATGTCTGAACATCCGTAGTAACCCCCTACAATTGCATTATTTAAAAAACATGGATCCATTCCTTGCTATGTTTCCAAAAAATGGCAGTGATTTACTTCTAATGTGGATAAGGATCAGTTTTCTTTTCCTATGCTGACTGAACGGAGCACTGGCTGTCTTAAATTTCAACTGTTCTTTTTCTGGTTGATCTTACAAGACAGTAAAATTGTATTTCGACCAACATTGTGGCCACAACCTCTGAATGAAAAATCAGACTAAGTTTACTAGATATAGTGTTATGATTAAGATTATTCGATTTAGCTTATATAATTGTTACATATTTTCTTTTTTCCCTCAGATGTCTGATGAAGAAGCGTTGGGCACTACTAACGGTTGCCTGAGTCAGAAGACCTTTGATCTTTGCTGCCAGCTATTTTTGCATCACTCTAGTGTCCTCGGAGATGGATGGAGCTGGGTGGAGATTAAGGTGGGGTAAGATCCTATATATCTTTATATTGGAACAGCTTTTTTAAAATATGAGAACAAGACTAAAAAACATTCCTTTTAGCTTGTCACATAACATTTACCATTAATTGTTATTTCATTTCAGGGTGTTGAAGAAGGCTACATGAAAAAGACTGTTCTAAAACTCGGAACGCTATGTCAACACAAGTCTGAGGAAGATGTGGATACTGTGACAGAAGAAAACCAGGTAACATCAGAGTGTTTTTAGAGCAGTGCATGCACCTTTGCACTCATTCACTTGTTAGAAATCCACCACGAGGAGGCTCCTACTGGCACTACAGTAACTGTAAGTGTATTGGAAACTGCAGGAAATTGTATGTTTGTAGTCGCAAAGAAAAACTATATTAAGCAGAAGTGCCTAATTGGGACTTAAATAACTTCACAAACTATATTGCTTTTGCAGAACTAAAAACAGCATCATATCTAAGTGAAAACCTGAACAGAATATCATAATAAAGTAGGTCATCTTTTCGCTTGCTTACTTAGGATTTATTGGTCCTAAATTCGCTGTTCGTGTGATTATATTATGCTTGTCACAGCAGGTAACATTGGATTGATTTGGTATTTTCATTACCTAGCAGATATCCTGGACTGCTGAACATCTAGGCTGAGATAATTGGTTGTGTAACTAAAATATCTGAGTTCACTGAGCAGGTACTTGAAAAGAAGTGTGTGATTTCCAAGATTTGTAGGCTTCTAAAATCATCTACATATGACCAAAATTGCTTCTTTATTTCTAACTAACAAGCTGCATTAGGTTATTTGTTTTTTATTATTACAGTATATATCTGATATTGCTAAATACTTAAGATACATAAGATGGCTTACAATTACCATGAATATACCCTAAGAAGGTTCTTTATATCAGTGACAATGTCATTGGTTTCATTTGGTTAGTGTGTTAAATATTTGAAATTCAAAAATATCAGCAATATTTGTTAGCACACCACTATAAGACACTATACAAAGTATTGAAGCAGATATATTTAACTCTTTTTTTAGATTTTAAAACCTGCGGTCTTTGAAAGTACTAGAAGTTTGTGAAAGCTCCCTGTTTCAGCTAGTGTAAAGAGTTGTATTCTGTCATTTTCTACATCATGAATAAAAGGTACACAATTCAGTTTGCATTCCCATAGCATCAACAACAACAATGATGCATTTACCTTATATTGTAGGGATACAGACAGGTGGCAGATGCATGCAGACACAATCAAATGGGGTTTTATTAAGTAGTTAAAAAAACAGGCGTGAGTCAACAAGCAGAGAGAGAATACACAAATCATAGGGATTAGGCTAAATAGTAAATGGATTGAACAGTCCAGAACTTACGAAACTGAGAATCACTCCAATAAGGCAAACGGACCAGAATGGGATGTGGTAGAGACAATAAGCAATATACAAAACAGGGCGGTAACCAGAGGAACAGGCAGAAAAGTTACTCATTTCGCGTGTGACAAGTGAAAACACAAAGACAGAGTGAAAACAGGTCAGTATAAATAGAGAGATCATAGGAAATGGGTGATGATGATCAGTAAAGATCAGATCCGCCTGATCAGATGATTTTGATAGAATTGGTGGAACTGGGTGGACTGATGATCAGTTGGAGGGTGTGAGCTGGGCAGAGCCGCTGCAATACATGCAATGATGCAACCAGTCAGGATGCTGTCTGTAGTACATCTGCTGAAATTGGCAAGAGTGTTAGGGTTATAGTAGATATTTTGTTGGATTAAAAATATGTTCTCATAAAATTAATGTTTTCCTCCCTCTCCATGGGGACTGTCAATTTATAATCAACAGGACAACACTAGTGCCATCATGTCTGACATTTACACCATGGTTTTATGACTTGGTCAGAGGATGATTGACCTCGGGCAGTGCTCCCTTCTCCCCTTTGAACCCTCAGGTTGTAAAATATATTGGAATGTGGGACTCTGCCAGACTATCACAGCGTCTGCTGCCAATGCTTGTTTAAACTTGTGTTTATGTTTGTTTAAACGTATGTTTCCAAAATTCCAGACGATTTGAAGTTATACCAGATGTCAAAATTCTTCGTACATACGTCAAGATGTCTTTAGACATTTTTGTATCAATTTTATTCACAAGAACTGTTATTATGTAACATTACATAATAGAGGAATAGATGTGTTACCAGCAGTGCCAAAGGCAGGATAGGAAAGGTGTTTATTGTTGTCCTTCGAGTGACACTTAGCAGTAAATACAGACTGAATTTTAGAGGCAGGAAGAAAGGTCATGCTTCGTTAGAAACACAGAGAGTAGTGTCTGGAAAAAACTGTGGTATCTGTACCTCATCTAGAATTGACCATAAAACATACTCCACCATCTTTGTGCCTGGTGTTCTGTCCTGATGGTGGATTCTAAATCCTGCCAGAATAATGTCTAACTGCATAAAACCTTATGAGTGCTGAATAATATGCAATGGATGCTGAGGTGTATGCACCTTTTAATTCACTATGAACATGAGCTTGTAAAACATGAACTTATAGAAAGATTACCACAAATTATTAGAATCTTTTGTGAATAAATAACTTTATAACTTTAAGTCATTTATTTGTGCAAACTGTGCCTGATCTGGTTTTGGAGAAAAACATAGCTTCCTTTGTGCCTTTACACTTGTTTTACATGTTTTTACAACTGTAGACAGAAAGAAACATTGTGCTGCCCCGTTTTATCAGTCTCTGCAAAGCCTACACATAATTACCGACTTTTAAGAAGTTTTGGCTTTGAACATAATGCTTCTGACTTTCAAAATTTGTTTTATCAGTAACAGTTCAGTCCTATGGTCAATATAATATTTATATCAATTACATTGCTGCTTATTTTTCACACTGTAAAGTGGATATTTATAAAGTTGATATGTTATATTGACCTCCTGATTCTGTGCTTTTAAATGTATATAAAAAAATACAGATAAAACATAGGAATCAAATGCAGGTTTAATAGCTTATAGGGAAAGTCATTTTCCCATTTGGTCACACAGGTGACCAAAACAAGACCACATTACTAAATCCAAGATAATTGACTAAATCCAAAATCTATGATGCAAAGATGATGAGAAAAACTGAATAGTCAGAAACATGGATATTAACCAACATTCAGAATTGCAATACAAAGGCATACAAGAATTCACACCAAGACCTAAGCATGAGAACGTTTGATACTCTGAATGGGACAGTAGTGAATAATGGAAATTTGACAATTAGTATTTTGGAGATGACTGGTGGTGAAGTACTCTGCAATAATGTTAATGCAGTTTGTCTGGACCTGTGTGTATGATTTTATTAAAAGGCATAGAACAGAAACACTAGACAAAATCAAAAGTCCCAAATCCTCTGCAGGTGAGAGGAGGAACTGTCATGGCAAGATATGATACCATCATTGATTTTAATGCCTTGAATACCACTAATGTGCTGCAACTGTACTTTCAAAAACCATTCTAAACAAAATATTCAAATACATTAGATAATATTTTAGATATGCTGATTTTCAGTTGTGGGTTTTGGGTCGTCATCATGATGTGTAACATAACATTGATGACCTGACATACTGCTGTGGATTCAGTGTGAAATGTGTTGGTCCATCAGTGATTGTAAACCATACAACTCTCTCACACACATTTTATAAAGTGTATCTTCTGTGCATACCAAAACTTAAATCTCATAATTCTTGCTAGTTGCTAGTATGTATCAGACTTGTTTTGTTACCTGTGGTCTAGTTTTGGACTTCATTTGGGGTTTCTGATTTTGTCTAGTGTTTCTGTTCTATGCCTTTTAATAAAACTATACACACAGGTCCAGACAAACTGCATTAACATTATTGCAGAGTACTTCATCACCAGTAAGTGGAGCTTCAAAAGGTGGTGTGGGCAGTGATGGTGGCACAAGGCAACGTGCTGTGTCCAAATGAAAATCATTTGCTGTGGCTGCACTGAGCTGTTAAATAGATGATAAGTATTTGGAGCCATCCCTCTGAGGGTAGTGGGGCTGTTCCATCATGTATTTTCCTGCAATTTACAGAGAGTGCCACCAGATGTCCTTGTCCCTGGAGTTCTGAAATTCACTCTTGGTATGTTCTGTGCATACCAAGCCTTAGATGTCAGTCTCAGTGATATTGTGCCTTGTTTTGTTTTTGTGTTTTTCTCTGTTTGTGTCTTTGCTCTCCTTTTTAAATTGTTCTTTCAGACCTGTGTTTGTTAAATGGATTTGTGAATGTCTCATGCTTATATCTGTTGCTCTTAAAAACCCTGCACATTGTTCTAAGTTGTGAGTTAACCTTGTTATTTAATAACATTTAACATGAAGTCTCATATGCCCTCAAATATTGCTCCAGTACTGCTATTGTGTATCATTCAGGTATTATTATTATTATTATTGTTGCTATTAGGTAGACAGACATTTATAAATTGGTAGAATAATAGATTACTCAATAACAACAACAACAATAATAATAGTAATAATAATAACAACAACAATACTTTGTATTTATATAGCACTTTTCAAGGACCCAATGATGCTTACAATAGTCAGTAAATTTAAAAAGACATTGATAGACAAGTGTAATGGTTTCCTCTGTGGGCCTCTCACAAACCAAACATTGTTATAGTTTTTTTTTTATAGTAACAACATCTTTGTTCATGAATTTAAATGGAAGAGATACGATGTTAACAGATGTGTAGTTATTTATTTTGGGAGGGGTTTTATAACATTCCCCTAGGCATGGATGTCTGCTGCTATAAACATTAGTAATCGTAAGCACCTGCTTATGTAGTCCTGCTTATCACACTGCTATACTTTTATGTGTTGCAGCAAGAACCAGGAAATCCTATTCCCGTATGCACTAACTAGATGGAGGAATGACAATAAAGTCTTAATAAAATATTGACTTGACATGAAGTAACCAGCATGTCTGAGGCAAGCTCGTGGCATGAGCCGAGAGAAAGCTGATTGCCCAGGAACATGTCCAGGTTTTGTGCATTTTTGTACAGCAAGGTTCTTCTTTATAAGATGGACAGCCATCCAGGATGGGATGTCAACTGGGCATGCCAAGATCCACACTGAGATGTTAGTAAATGAGAAGAGGGCAAGTTGACTGTCATCAGTGTAACAGTGGTCGAAGAGGGTAAGTTGACTGTCATCAGTTCAATAGTGCTAGAAGCGGGTAAGTTTGACTGTAATCCGTGTAACAGTGGTAGAAGCCATAGAAAGAAAAGATAAAAGGTCCAAACACTAAGATTTGTGGGATGCCTTCTGTAAAAAGCCTTCAAAGAACAGATGTGTATCCTCTCCATGTAATTGGATATGAACGCCCCTTTTGTTAGGATGCAAATCACTGACTGTAGAAAACAGCAGAGAATTACAGATTACCGACGATGGTCTGGAGGATAAGGATTGGTAGGAGGGAAGGATTGGTGGATATTCTTAAAATGGTGTGAAGCTACTGTCAAGTGCTAAGACAGGCCAGAGCAAATCAGAAGAGAGTGTTTAAAGGACAGGTCAGGTGTTAACACTTAATAAGGTACTTTTGTGTATGTTCTGGGGTTTGCAGCCTTTCTGAAGTTGCATACATTTTATTTACATCTATGAATTTGCAGCACATATTTAAAAATATAGAGCTTATTTTGTCATTTTCAA
Source organism: Tenebrosternarchus preto (assembly GCA_025802075.1). Classification (NCBI taxonomy): domain Eukaryota; kingdom Metazoa; phylum Chordata; class Actinopteri; order Gymnotiformes; family Apteronotidae; genus Tenebrosternarchus; species Tenebrosternarchus preto. The sequence goes on from JAOYMR010000079.1 coordinate 11,564, forward strand.
ATCAAATCAACAAAATAAATATATCAAAAAATATAAACAACAATAAATTATAAAATATGACATAGTCCAGAGCTGTGCCACAGCGGGTGGGGGTTATCAGGGGTGTTGAGAAGGGCCTCCGTCCAGTTGATTAATCTTCCATTTTGAAAATACACCATTATATACATAAAAAACAAAAAACTATAACTGAACAGACTAAGATGGTGAGATAAATATGGAGAGGGTGGATGTCGCCTGAACAACTTCCAGGTCCCCAGGAATTTAAATGTGGTGACCACCTCCCCCCATCAATTTCTGAAGAATGGGGGTCTGCCCTGTGTCTCCTCTTTCTTGAGTTATGATACAGCTTGTTTCTTGTACACCATGTCACCAACCACTGCACCTCTTCCCTGTAGGCAAACTCGTCCTCTCAAGTTATAAGATCCACAAGGGTGGTATCATTTGCAAACGTAATTATTACATTTGTGGCATGAATGTAGGTACATTTGTGGGTGTAAATGGCATGAAGGAGTAGGCTCAGTATGCAGCCGTAGGGAGCGCCAGTACTGAGTGTACAAGGGGAGGAGCTGTGGGTGCCAGTCGTAACAGTCTGTGGGTGACTTGTAAGGAAATCTTTGATCCAGGGGCAGGTGGTAATGGAAAAGTCCAAACCGGTCAGTTTACCGGAAGTCTCGAGTCTCTCACAACATTTGGTATTCAGTCTAACTATATGGTATTCGGTCTAATTATATGGTATTCAGTCAAGTACACACGTGTTCGGTCTAGAGATCCACATCAGAATATAGAGTTCATTACACTCAATTGGACTGAGCTCCTCAAATTGTTCTTGAAAGAAGAAAACTTCTAACTGTAGAAGTTGTAGTAGGTGTAGAAAAGCTGTGTATGGCTCAATAGTCCTAAATATAGTAACAAGTGTGAACAAAGTTAGTGTGACTAGAAAAAACATTAATAATTATTCAAGTTGTATTTATCCCTGTTGACTCCAAATGCAGATGCCAAAGACAAAAACCAGAAGTAAAAATTCATATTCACAGCTATTATCTGTGCATGACCATTTATGCTGAATGCACATAACTTAGAAATAAAGTTCAGACTAACAGTCTCAGTATTTATTATTCTGGAGATTTGTCAATGAAATCCAAACTTCTAAAACAGATGTTAAAAAATCCTAAAAATGTTATTCGTTTATGAATCCAGGTAGCTCTAGGAGATATTTAAATGTATGTATGTATAGCATTTTACCTACGTTATTTGTAGTTTCTATCAAATACAAATCCTAATGTAATAAAAGGTCACTCATAAGAATATTTTCAGCCTGAAGCACTGGCTAGAGTGGAAAAGATGACTGGAAAAGATTTTTTGAAAGCACACTTAAGTGCTTAGTGTCTCAATTAAGAGATGAGTTTCCCATCTTTGTTTGAAGACACCCAGTGATTCAATTGTATGGACAGCCAGTGGAAGCCACCTGTCAGGACAGAGAAGAGTTTTCATGCATGTCTTCTTTGTGTCTTGAAAAATTGTTCAAGTGGAGCAGTACAGGTGGCTTGAATGCAGCATGGTTTAATTAGTACTTTTAGGTCTGTGGGAGCAGGTCATTTGGCTGTAGGAGAGCATCAGTGCTTTATCTTATGTGGGCTGCTACTAAGAGCCAGTAAACAGGATGCAGCAGAGGAATGACATGGGAGAACTTGTGGTGGTTGAAAATGTGCAGCTGTATTCAGGATGATTTGCAGTCTGATGGCATAGAGAGGAAGTCTTGCCATGAGTGAGCGGTAGTAGTTTAATCTTGACATGGCAAGTGACTGCACAAGCACCTTAGTGGCTTTCATGTAGAGAAATGGCCAGATTTTCCTGATATTGTAGAGGAATACTCTGCCTTACTCACATTAACAATATGAAGAGAGAATGATAGCTGGTTTTCCAGAAATTCTCCAGTGTTGTTTGCCTTGTCAGTCCAAAAGTTATCAAGTGAGATGCAAAGAACTTACTTGGACAGACATCTCCACCAAATATATAGCAATTCAGTCCTGCTGAAATTTAGCTTCATGTGATAAGATGCTCTCAGAGCTGTCTGATAAGTGTGCTGAGCTGAGATATGATAAGAAACTTGTGTGAGAGAGTAGAGAGTAAATTAGCTGAGTATCGGCAGCATAGAAGTGGTATGAGAAATCATGCAAATACATGACCTCATTAAGGGTATAGAGTAAGAACAGGATGGTGACCAGCACTGAGCCTTTTGACACGTTTTGTAGAGTCTGAATAGAATATACATGGGTCTTATCCATGACACCTGATATGACTGTCCACCAAGGTGTGAAATAAACCATCACCCAGCTGTGCCAATAATCCCAAGGCTTGTGGGATGCACAGGAGGATCTTGTGGTTAGTAATAGTGACAGTAATAAATAGTAAACAGTGATAGTGAGTCTGCAGAGAGATCAAGACATCCCGCTGATGATTCTGTTGGCATTAGAAAAAAAATGCAGTATGCAGGGATTGAAATCCTAGATAAAAAAGAGAAAAAATGTAATAATAATTATTAATAATAAGTAATACTGAGTGTGTTTATAATGCTGATTATTAATGTGGTTAGAATATTGATTGATTCCAGAATGCAGAAATGTGTGTTGCTATCTCAGCCATGATATTAATAACATCAGTAACCATGATATGAATTAAATAATAATAATAATAATAATAATAAGCTTTGAAAAATCCTAAAAACAAACATACAATTAATTAATACATTTGAATTAAATTTCATAACACTGGTTAACAATGAATTTGCTTGCAAAAATACCCATTACTTATATATTTTTCACACTGAATTCAAATATGCTTTCAGAATTTCTCTATCTTCCATAATCTTTTTGTTTCCTGCGTACTCATGTGTCATTATGGTACTGTATGAAAAAGCAGTACCAAGAAAAATGGATCCCCTCTATAGCAGACACAGAAGAGAGGTGTTCCTATGGTCAAATATATAGGCAACATTTGTATATTTTGGAAGTAAATTTGTACATATTTTAAGTGCGATGAATAAATAATACATTTAATGTAAAATTTTGTCCCGTCACTTTAAAACTATTCCTGATGCATTCTAGAAACAAATTAGAATTCAGAGTGAATATCAGATTAACCTATTTTAGTATGTAAAGAAAAAAAAGATTTTGTTGCCCATTGTAATTATTATAATATCTTGAGTAAAACTTCTCTCTAGGTAGACAGTGTGGATGGTGGAGTTTACATTGGATGTGAAAGCCAAGCTGTCATACGCTATGAATACCATGTGTTATACTCCTGCAGCTATCAGACCCCCGTTCTGTACTTTAGAGCTTCTTCTCTTGGTAAGATATTCATTTTTCATACAGTTTATGATTATTTATTTCTTAATTAGTGTATAGACTAAACTTTTAGTGGCACAGTAATAAAAAAAAAAAAAAAAAAAACTTTTACCCTATCATCAGTTGTTCAGCTAGTTTGAGTACCAGATATGTACATACACTGTATTGCCAAAAGTATTCGCTCACAGCAAGGTCCATAAAGACATGGATGGCAGAGTCTGGTGTGGATGAACTTGACTGGCCTGCACAGAGTCCTGACC
>JAOYMR010000080.1:0-15139 GCA_025802075.1 Tenebrosternarchus preto
TAGGAATGGGATGTCACTTAAGCTCATATGTGAGTCAAGGAAGGTGAGCGAATACTTTTGGCAATATAGTGTAGTTACCCACACCCACACCTACACCCACATCTACACCCACACCCACACATGCACCCACATCCACACCCCGAAGCATTCAGTGAAACGAGGAATCGATAACACTCACACCAGACACGTATATCCACCATCTCAAGCTGTTGCTTGAAGGCTTAATCCTGTGTGTTTGTGTGTGTTTCTTTGTGTGTGTGTGTCTCTTTGTGTGTGTGTGTGTGTGTGTGTACACATTTTCAGTCGAAAAAAGACAGTTTCCATTTTCTGGGAAGAGAACACAGACAGATATGCAGAGACAGACCGACAGAAGAGAACACAGACAGATATGAAGAGACAGACAGACAGAAGAGAACACAGACAGATATGAAGAGACAGACAGACAGAGAAATTCCATTTCTGCTCCCTCATGTATAGCCACTCTTCCCTTCATCAGTATAAACTGACACTTTTCTCCCTGCATGTTCAGGGAGAAACACAAACCCTGTCCAGCTCACCTGCTCTGTGACTTCAGTCATATAAAACCAATCAGACAGACAGAGAGAGAGAGAGAGAGAGAGAGAGAGAGAGAGACACAGAGAGACACAGAGAGAGAGACAGAGAGAATGAGAATGACTCACCTGTGAAGATGTCGGAGGCAGAATGCAGGTCACAGCAGCACATGAAAAAACAAAAAAAAACAAAACATAAGAAGGAGCTTTGCATTACCAGCCTTGCACAGGGAGAAAGAGAGAACATTCTTCATTAGTTTGCCTTAATAAGATTTAAGGTTTGTGTCAGGGTGAAAGCCATTGTGTTCTGTCTGGGTTCCTTTCACCAGTAATACATGCAGTTACTAGTGTGTCTGCCCAAGAGGTTAATAAGGTTCCCATGAAGGCTCATGAATGTGTTTAACCTCACATCTGAGGCAACCGACTGCTGTGGTGGAAGCCAGGCACAACCCCTACCCCGCTGAGCCTTGAGCTGATCTCTACAGGCTGGCTGATCTCTAAAAGTGAGCTGATCTCTACAGCTGAGTTGATCTCTACAGGCTTTGGATTCTAACAAGACAGTTATAACATATATGAGCACAGAGGGGACATCATAACAACAGTTATTACAATTAAGTCACTCTGTCCCATCCTTAGGAGGACACCTGTGTCCAGGACAGCCACTCTGTATGTTACTCCTGAGCCTCACTCTCAACTATCAACAAGCTTTGTTTGTCACTAGCTATATTTACAGCTTTGGAGGGCTTAGAAAGTGCCATTAAGGGTGAACCATAGATTGGGGCAGTCTGCTCTCTGAATCAAACGTCTGTGATGGATTATGTGTGGAGTTTATTCATCGCAGCAGGATGGATTAATATCTGCTACTGCCCCTGCGCTGAGGGATGGAGGTGTGGGTGTCATCAGTCGTGTATGGATCTTTATTCGGGGATACTTAATTCCAGTGGTCAGGGTGCTTGTTTTGATCTTAGCGATGTGCTAGAAGAGGTGGAGAGGTTCTCTTGCTCTCTCTCCCCTGCTGATGGCTTTTCAATGGCCAAAGTCACCGGCTGCTGCTTCCGAGGATGGAAGGATGGTGGTGGTGGTGGTGGTGGGGGGGGGTAGTGGTTCTGCGTGGAGCTTGCTGTTCACAGGAAGCACATTTTCCCGGTGCGAGGCAGGTGTCGGGCATCCAGGCCTGGAGCGCTGCACCACTGCACAACTCACTGTATTGTTTTGTGCTTTAAATGCCAGATGCATCTTGCCCTCTCCCTGCCTTTCCCCTGGGGACTGGTTTGGGCCTGGTTTGGGCCTGGGGCGGGCCAGAGCGCGGGGATCATGAGGAATGTGAGGCCGCTCATCCTGCAGTGGTGCGCCCCCTTCAGGGGACACAACGCACATGCATACAAAAAAAATCTGCTGAAAAAAAAAGCACTGATGAATAATTAACTCTGCAACACTGAAATAAAAAAAGCAAAAAAGGTCAATAAATAGTGTTTAAGGAACTAATTAACAAACAAACTAACTAAATAAAGGTGTACGGTTTCTTTTGCTGGTATATTATAATCCCACCATAATGAGTTTGCATACTCATACACACAGTGTAGGCCAGTACTCCTCCTGATTGGCTGGATTAAGATTAATTACTATAAAAGTGTTCATCTGTTCCCCTTAGACCATGTCTTGAGTTATTAAAAAACAGCCTCTAGATGAGTGTGTGTGTGTGTGTATGCATGTGTGTGTATAGAGGTGTAATTGATGGGGATTCATTTAGTTTTTCTCTGCGTCCTGGACCGTCTCTGTCTCTCTGACAGTAAATCATACTGTTCATTACCCATCTAAAAAGACACTTTAATGAATGTCTGTGTGTGTGTGTGTGTGTGTGTGTGTGTGTGTGTGTGTGAGAGAGAGAGAGAGAGAGAGAGAGAGTACTTGATTAGAGTGTAGGTACACTGTATATATGTGTGTGTATATCTGTGTGTACTTTAACAGAGTTATATATGTATATATGTTGTTTTTTTTTTTTATGGGAGGGGAAGCTGGTGGAAGAGTACCTACACAGTTCCCAGGTGTCTTTAAGAGAAAATATAACTCAAGACTTTTTTTTTATCCTGTCCATGTCTATCTCTCAAAATCACACTACTCTTACAACTCTCTCTCTTCTGTCTTTCTCTTTTCTGTCTTGCCCTCTCTTCTGTCTCTCTCTCTCTTCTGTCTCTCTCTCTCTTTTCTGTCTTGCCCTCTCTTCTGCCTCTCTCTCTTCTGTCTCTCTCTCTCTTCTGTCTCTCTCTCGCTCTGTCTCTCTCTCTTCTGTCTCTCTCTCTCTTCTGTCTCTCTCTCTCTTCTGCCTCTCTCTCTTCTGTCTCTCTCTCTCTTCTGTCTCTCTCTCGCTCTGTCTCTCTCTGCTGAAAGTTCTGTTTCAGATTACATTTCTTTCCCCAGGAATGTTATAATGTGTTTTAGAGCCTACGGTCCTAAACAAAACGACCATAATACATTACAATGACCTGGTCCTAGTCCCTTTCTCACTGCCTTTGTGTGTTCATATGTGTGTGTGTGTGTGTGTGTGTGTGTGTGTGAGAGAGAGAGAGAGAGAGAGAGAGATTGAGAGAGAGAGAGAGAGAAACAGGGCGAACAAGAAAGATAGAGAAAGAGAGTAGCTATCAAGCTAGTGTTATGACAAAGCCTCTTTGACCATGTCTGGAGAATTACACAGCTGATTCGAAAAGCTTTTAACACAGTCCGTGGCTGGTCGATGCAGTCTAAATGGACTTCCGTCAGTCCTTCAGAAGTGACATTATTTCTCTCAGGTCAGGCCGAGTCTCGGCCTTGCTACTGACCTGCTTGGGAGCGTTTCTCCGCCTTCAGTGGTTCGCATTCACACTTGAACCCTGTTTGATTGAAGGTCCAAACTATATAAGGCAGACGACCTTGAAAAGGATTTACCCACAAGCCCTGTAACACTGTACCGTTGTCTACCCAGATCCAGTACACAATGTGGCAACCCTCATAAACCTGGATATAATGACTGAAGTGAAAATTTTATTACTTTGATGTGTAATGGTTTTGACCTGCTGTCCTTATAATGCTATTAGGTTTAGATGTACTGAAGATGTAGTGCCAAATTAAAGGTACCAAACATGTACGTCTCATCAAGTAGTAGAAAAGCAGCTGGGAAGTAGAAATGTTCAGAAATGACGTGAATACTGTTCATGTCATACTGTTCGTGTCATACTGTTCGTGTCATACTGTTCATGTCATACTGTTCATGTTCATGTCATGTGCGCCCTGACCGCTAGCAGTAAATAAGGAACACTGAGGTTATGTGAGAATAAGGAATGTATGACAGTGGTGAATAATATCAATATTCATCATAAACCTAAGAAAACTGGCAGAAAAAGAACATTACAGCAATCCTGGGAGTAATACTGACTAACTCAAACACACACACACACACACACACACACACACACACACACACACACACACACAGACACACGCAAATCAATACTATGATCAATACACCTCAGTATTCCAATTTATCTTCCACCACTCCCATCGCTTAACCTCTGTCCCTGAGACGACAGAGTAATAACAAAAGAAATGTGTGTGTGTGGTATAAAGAGCTATATGCTGTGTGTGTGTGAGAGAGAGAGATAAAGAGCTGTATGCTGTGTGTGTGTGGTTTTCTGCTACTTAATGAAAGAATGTATATAATATTAATATTATAATCCAAGCATGGCCAATTAACCAAGAATCATGAATATGTGGGAGAGCACTATAGAGAGATGGAGTGTGTGTGTGTTGAAGGATACCTCACACACCTCTCCAGCTGAATTAAACCCACAAACCCTTTATCAATCCTCTGCCTCCACACAGACACACAGACACACACACACACACACACACACAGCATCTTTCATTTCATTAATATTACATCAGGAACATCACTGGGTGTTAATAAAATACCTTCAGCTATTCAGATGATATGCAGCAGTGTAATGGCCTCCTTGCTGACCTGAAGTCATATATAAAGTGGAGCCTTCTGTGTGTGTTCTAATGTTCTGACTGATGCTAACTGAGTTCTAATGCTCCAAAATACTGCTCCAGTGTAACCTATTATCTTACCACTGGTTTGTCCCTAAGGGTGTGTGGTGGGATGTGTTGTGTGTGTATCTGTTTTGGGTTTTGTGTGTGTGTGTGTGTGTGTATGTAAAAATTTAAATCTTGTCCTAGGCACTAATGCACATTGTCCTTGAGGACATACAGAAATCACACTACACACAAGCATAATTTTAAAACAAAACAATCCAAATAACTCAACCACCAAAAAAACCCCACCAAAACTAAAAATGCAGTAACTGCCCCACACTTCCATTACTTCTTATTTATGAAGAATCTCACTGATTCTTCATTTCAGTGCTTCCACAGGATCCCAGACCCTGTTGGTTACTGGAACCATCACAGCACTGGATTCCAGTCTGATCTGTATCTACCAGATCAAACCGCAACGTGGATATCGGTGCTACATTTCCATGCCACAAGGGACCGGACGTCAAAAACGTTTTTTTTTTTACATGGTTTTCAATTACGTCAGATTCAGTCAATCTACAGATATGTTTGTTGTGGTTTGTTCACGTTTAGAGAAATTTGTTGTGGTGTGTGTGATTTATGACGCCTATATTTGTTGACAGGCAGTGTAAACATCTTTTGTTTTAAACTAAAGAAGCAACGTTCTTTAAAGGCTAAACAGTCGTTAGTCCACATCTGAAATATGTGGAAAAGAATGTAAATGAGATTTTTCGTCTAAACAGTCCTTTAAATGCCTGAGCTGTCGACTAAAATGGAAGTATTACTGCATGTCACGTTACTGTCCGTAGTTACGGTGATACTTGCTCTAATGCCAGAAGCTAGCTAGCTATCACCTTTAGCTAGCAGCTAGTAGGCTTCGCGGTGTCATATTCCGAAATGCATTTCGAAGTTTCTTCATGATTGGGCAACAAACCAAAGTGACAGTTATTAGTAAACGTAATTTATGAAGTCAAAATATATTCTTTGGGTAAGGTTAAATAGCCATGGTTTGATTTAAGGTTTGGTAGCTTGACTTAAACTAAAATCTGACTAACAAAACTACACTGACGTGCCGAAGGTCTCAGTTAATCACATCTGTAAGTACACCTCATGATACACTGCTAATTGTGGCTCAGTTGAAAGCAGAAGGTTATGCTGGTTGGCTAAAATCTAATGAAGTTATTTAAATGGCAACAGGCTGACCAGCCTCCATGTTTACAAGTGGTCGAGGGGGTGAGTTTGTTACATTTTTGTAAAGCATATCGTATTCCCACAGTTCCTTCAACAATTCTGTTAATGCTCCATAGAGCCGATTAGAACGGAATCTCTGCGTCATCCAGGCCACTAGGTGTCAGTATAATGGCTACTTCATAATGTGAAGAAGAATCATTGTAAAAATGACTTACTGCTTCTTTAAGCATTTAAAATGTATTTATATTTTTATACTACTTTGTCAATGTGTTGTTCACTTTGTTCAAATTTGCCTTAGGAAAAAAGTCTTCATGCACGGTATAGTTTTAATATGGTTTTAGCACTACCTGAAATCTGGGAGTTAGTAAACCAATACAGCTAAAGGCATAAGATAAATGAATCAGGCATGAAAGGTTATTAATGAAGAAGCCTCCATTCTCAGCAGCTTAACTCCACGATAGACTTAATCTGGGGCCTGAACGTCTGTGAGATTTTGCCCCAATACAAGCCCCCCGACCCCCCCCTCTGTCATGGATCCAGGCCAGAAAATAAGACAGATGAGTGCGATGGATGGATAGATGGAGGGATGGATGGATGGATGTGCGTGCATGTGTGTATGTGTGTGCATGCCCATGTGTGTGTGTGTGTGTGTGTAATGCTCCCCTGTGAAAAGACCCAGGCTCTTATTTCACACTCTTCGCACCGACTAATTACCACTGTAATAGCAACAATGACAATTTACATAGTAAATATTATCTGCTGTAGCAGCCAGACTGAAGTCTAGGGTCTCTCGTGTTTTCAAAGCTGAATTTGTTGTGTGTGTGTGTGTGTGCGCACATGTGTGTGTTTTAGAGATGAGGTGCGCTATTCAGGGCTGCAGGAGAGGCATTACTGCAGGCAGCCCCCCCCCCCCCCACACACACACACATACACAAGCACACAGAAATCATGCAGCTGATACACACGCTACACGCTTCACGCTCCGTGCTCTGTGCTCCATTAATACAAGGCTGAAATCAAAACAGTTTTAAATAAAAGAATAAATAAAGAATTAAACAAACAATCACACATAAATAATTGTGGGAAATCTTTCAGAATCTGGGAATTGTGTTATTCCTGCTCTGATACTTCACTGCCAGGGTAAACAATTCATCAGCAAAACTGACATGGATAAAAATGACTTTACAGTCCCAGCTTACAGACAGTAAATTCCATTTCTCTCAGCTAATGTGATTTAGAGTCAACTGTGATATTGTTTTCTACTGCTGAGACGAGCAAGAATACAATATGATGAAAATGTGAAGGAAGGGTTGTGGGGGGAGCTGGAGCATTGAGATCAGCGTTGGGTCTTTCTCAACACGAGCAGCTCCTCAGAGCTCTTCTCAGGAACCTCGACGCAGTGCGTGTTTCAATACGGCACTGACTTTCAATCAATGTCAACAGAAACAAAACTGCCAATGGCAGAACGTAACCCTAACCCAAACCCTGCCAGCCTCCCACGTGTGTTCTCTTAAGGAAGCCTTCTGGGGGATCCGTTCATGTGGAGTTTGATACTTTTTGGCCTTTATCTGAACTAACTAAAGTGTAGCTTTACTTAAAAACAATAGTGTTTCTTTAATCTGTAGCACTGTAACTTCTGTGTACTGAGCTGGTAAGAAGAGATCTAGAAGCAAGTGAAAATTAGGAGAGTTTGAAATGAAAGAACAAATGAGAGAAAAATAAGTAAAGCTTAACGAAGCAGTAGAATCCCGAAATTCCCAAAAGGCGTTTAAAGTAACGTAGGTCTGTAGTGGCTGAGTAAGAGGCAGTGGAATAGAGACACAATGATGGCATGAACCTGTGGGCCCCTCCTTTAACTAAGAGGGACAGCTAACTGGGAGCAGGGGAACTCAGTAACCAGGGGACTGGGAGCAGGGGATCTCAGTAACCAGGGGACTGGGAAAGGAGAAAGTGACAGCAATTTCCATCTTTCACAACTTTAATATCTTTAATAAAATATTCAAACAGACACTATTAATATAGTTGTTGTGTCATTACTAATTTGCCAGGTTGTAATGGGCATTGGCTGCTTGACTCACTAAAGTGTGTCATTTACATCCAGTACAAATTAATACACAATATAATAAAAAGGGAAATGATGTCAAATGAAGAGGATGAAAAAATTGCTGTCTGAATTAGAAGATAATAAATATCATGGAGACACTCTACATCTCTCTCGGTTGCCGTGGGAGATATCAGAGGCGTGACCGTAGCAGTTATAAGCTCATCAAAGGCAGGACTGGTGTTTTGAAGGCCTCCACTCTGTTGCTATGGTTTCAATGAATGCTTATAAAACTGATTTCTTAATTGCAGCACCTGTGTTTTTCTCTGCCCTTGTGTATCTCAAAGCCTAAAACTCAGATCCTATCAGCTGGACTCGGGGTTTGGATCATATAGAATGTTCTAGAACTAGAAAGGATCTCCCAGATCACTGACCATGTTGAAAGTGTTGAAATGAATCTGTTAACAGGGTCCATAACTGAACTACTATTTAAGAGATCAAAACAACAAATAAACACACAAAACAAACAAACGAACAAATAAACAAATAAAAATATAACAAGCTGATTGTAATAATGGAAGTGACTAAAGCAAGGTATTTTTCAACAGCACACAAGGATTTAGAAGGATTTGTGGGGCTAAACACTGTGTGGCTCAGAACAATAAATCAGTGCATTTGCATGCATTTTGCAGCAGACCGACAAATAATTCAGTACAAACCAGACCACCACTCAGCAGCTTCTTGGCCTGAGTTCACAGGCAGCATTTGGCTTCTACACCGGGCTCACATATTCCTACAGGCATCACCACGTTGGTGTATACAGTCAAAGAGCACTTTGTTGAGAGCAGCTTCCTTGTGTGTGCATCCAGTGCTTTTACATTAGAAATACATTTGCATAATTTCTGTCAGGCATCCTCTAGCCCTTCATCAAAGGTCAGAGTCTGACGACTGGGCCGATCGATATTGGAGACGTCTCTTAACTGAGCAGTGATGCTGGTGTGTGAAAAATCACAGGAACACTGCAGAAACTGATACACTCATACATGTACAACGGGCACTATCCACTAATGTGATGGTGTTACTGCTGGGTTAATGCCCCTGCTGTGTTAGTGTTCCTACTGTGTTATTAACACCGCTGTGATAGTGTAATTACTGTGTTATTAACACCGCTGTGATAATGCCATCGCTATGTTATTAACACTACTGTGATAATGTCATCACTGTATTATTAACACCACTGTGATAATGTCATCACTGTGTTATTAACACTACTGTGATAATGTCATCACTGTGTTATTAACACTACTGTGATAATGTCATCACTGTGTTAGTGTGAATACAAACGGCATACGATGAACTGTGGTCCTGTAATCAGCTGTACATCCAGGCCTCACTACCTCAATCTGAATCCAAGTGTATGATGGTAAGTGATGGTGTTGGCACAGGGAATAATGATACCAGACCACTGTGCTCCCACGAGGTCAAATTTGTGTATCCAGTATCACACCAGTGCAAAACCAGCAAAACCATGGGTGTGTAACAAGTTCCGGAGCGTGAACTTCAACATCAGGGTCAGAACTTCAGGGTCTTCAGATCACTTGACAGATTCACATCAGTTGTACATTTACGTTTTCTTTAAGGAAGTTACTATGTGCAGTGAGGTTCAGGGTTACACAAAGACAAAAGTGATACCATGTATTATACATGACTTTAAAGGGTTAGTGGGGAGGGAGAAACTTTCAATATAACACCAGCACCTCTACATTTGAATCCAGAGGACTGGACTTTCTCTTTATTCAATGTCCTGCTGAAACCGACTCTGCAAGCTATTGATCTGAGTTTGCGGGTGTTCGTCTCAACTTTTTGGTCTCATCGTTATGAATTTTCTGGGAATTCTGAGAACTAAGAGAATCTCAGTCGACAGTCTCAACTCTCAAAGCATGACTTCCTGGAGTCCCAGGAGCAGCTCCCCATAGTCTCAAACCACCACTCTGTGAAAATCTCATTGCAACCCAGCACGTGATGTGTGGCTTTAAAGCTGCGGCCAGATCTCCGCAGCATGATCTCACCTGTCATGCATATTCATCAAGACTTTTACATATTCATTAGCCCTCACTGTCTCACAGAAAGGGGCTGGGAGCACCCTGTGTGATGTTTGGGGTGCAAACGCATCTGATCTGTTATCACAGAGAAAATTGGCCAATTACTAAAGAGCACACAAGAAACACACACACACACACACACACCCCACTAGTGCATGCTTGCTGGTCTAATCAAGGGCAATGCATATTGTGTGTGCCTTTCCCTGGAGTTGCTGTATGAGGTGTGGGGTTACTGGAGCGAGCACTGCACACCTGTCTTCTCCACGGCCAGGCACACTCAGCTTGTCCACTTAGGCAGCCCAAGTTCATCCTTTAAACTCAGAGCTGTGTGTGTGCTGAAGGCTTGAGGAGTCAGGCCTGTGGAATTCTATTTGAGCTGTGGATTTGAGTTGCTGGTATGCACAGTAAGCCTGAGTATTCAGGTGAGTATCTTCTACAAACTGGGATACAATTTTTTTTTCTATAAACTAGTAGCCACACTAATTGCACTCTAAACTTAAAAACAACCACACAACTAAAAACGACACAGTCATGAACAAAAAAAAAAAAAAAACCCATTTCTGAATTATTTTGCTAAAGAGAAGCACCTTATGTCATTATTACATAATGGTAATGTGAAATCAGGTCATGAGAGAGATGGAAAAGTCATGTGTGTAATGAGGTGGGCAGAAAGACAGAAAGAAACAAGTGAGATTGACAGAGGGAGCCTGAGTGCAAAAGAGAGGTAGCCTGAGTGCAAAAGAGAGGAAAGGACAGAGAACCAGGGAGAGAAAACGAGACAGACGGAGAGAGAATGAGAGGGAGACAGAGAGATGCAAAAGATATCCTGGTTGTCCCAGTGAGGGTAGGGTTGTCCTTCATCTTTTTAAGACAGGATTGTGAGTTTGTGGTCAGAGGTCGTCACACTCACTCCTCGGCGCCGCTGTCATCGGTGGAAAACTGCAAGAATGTTTGTGCACACACACGCGCATTTGTGTGTGTGATGGTCAAACGAGTGACTGCTTAGCCTTCACAGAAAGAACCAGGTTGAGCCTAAATCCTTCCTATAGCTTTTAATCAGAGCTACTAACTGCACAACCAGGTGTTCCTGGCAGTGTTCTGAGGCCACACTGAAATGCACAAATACAAACACAGTGGATAATGTGTGCAAACCAATGCAAAGTAAGCCTGATACCAGCCCACCAAAAGGGTTCCAGCCACACTCTCAGGCATCCTGCGTTTCTCTCCATCCCAAATCTAGCGAACTGCTTTTTAAAAGTCACCTCCACCTAAATACTCAGTTCTGAATGAAATTCAAGTTAGGTTTGTTCTCCTCTTGTTAACTCTTAACACTGAACTCAATGCTGAATCACTAATAATAACACTGAAACCGTTCAATTCACCACTCTGAATTCACTATACCACAACAGAACAGATTTAAAATTCTAGGCAGTTTTACAATATGACAACAGAGTTCTTGGGGATGTGTGTGTGTGTGTGTGTGTGTGTGTGTGTTTGGGGGTGTAAGGGGGATTGTCCCTTAATGACTGTTCCGCACTCATTCTCATAAATCAATTGCCACTCAGAAATCAATTGTTGGAGTCATGCCAAATTTGCCAGAAAGCCACAAAATATTTTCTGCAGAAATCATTCACATTTACCTTGTAATACACAGAAATCATTCACATTTACCTTGTGATACACAGAAATTGTTTCTTACTTGTTTATATCACAACGGAGTTTATTTTATTTTGTTTAATAAAGAAACTATGAATAAATGAATAAGTCTCTGAAGGATCCACTTATTCTCCATATACATGCACAAATAAACATGAGATTTTGGTTGAGTTTGGCTGAGGTTGAGTGGCTGAAGCAGGGCACAGGTGTGGTGATGAGTGATGAGTGATAGTGATGAGTGATTGTGATGTGTGATGGTGATGAGTGATGAGTGATAGTGATGAGTGATGGTGCTGAATGGTGGTGTTATGTGATGGTGATGAGTGATAGTGATGAGTGATAGTGATGTGTGATGAGTGATAGTGATGAGTGATTGTGATGTGTGATGACTGATGAGTGATAGTGATGAGTAATTGTGATGTGTGATGGTGATGAGTGATAGTGATGAGTGATTGTAATGTGTGATGGTGCTGAATGGTGGTGTTATGTGATGGTGATGAGTGGTGTTATCCATTCCACAAGGTGAAAGCCAGAAACCATGACAGAATACCACAGAATACAAAAGAAGGACACAATCACAACAGGACACAATCATAACAGGACAACCACAACTGGACAATCACAAAAGGACAATCATAACAGGACAATCACAACAGGACAATCATAACAGGAGTAGAATACAGTGAATACAACACCATACAGAGACACAATAGCTGACTAAGCAGAGCTGAGAAAGTGAAATAAATAGCAGAAACACCAAAAATCCAAAACAAAACCACATGGTGGACATTGCCATGGGAACAGAGCATAAAAACAAAACAAACAAACAAACAAACATGGCTCTTGGTGAACCATGGGAGCGGTGATTTCAGGGGGGAGATAACAGCTTAAAGCAACAAAGTAGCAGAATATTTAGATCTTTGCACACAGGACCATTTAACTGCTTCTTAGACAAGGCAGACATTTAGCAAAGACATACACACACACACACACGCACACACACACACACACACACACCCATGCATTCACATACACTCAAGCAAAATTATTTCATCTTTCAAAAAGACAGATACTAATGTAAAGCGATCCATTAATTCATCATTAGGTAAGAACAATGCCCTTCTGAAAGGCTTAAAAATGCAATTCTTCATCTGGCTGAACAAAGGCTATCTGAGGAGCCCAGCCCCCTCATCAACCGCAAATACACCCACGCATCACAGCCACACAAGCTGCTGTAATTGGCATCTTGAATTAGCCTGTCGCTCGTTAATTCGCGCATCGCAGCTTGGTTGGTCCTGGAAACCAGGTCACCTGACTTGAAAGTGCTCTTCTCTGCAGCAGGGCCTACGGAAGGGTCCACTGTGACACGAGGAATTAGATGAAGCTCCACAATTATTATTTCACCTGAGCGCCTTTGCAGTAAATGTAAAGCAGCCATAATTAAAGCTAAATATCTCCGCAGAGCCGCATGCCTCAGATTCAGCATTACTGCATGATATGTACAGCGGGGTTTAGTGTGGGGCACACGCTGCTGGGATGGATGGAGGGAGTCAATCACGCTAGCGTGCTCACGGAGAACCCAAGAGAACCTACAGAGCCCCAAACAGTGCTTGTGTTCATGACACGGTGTGAAACACGAGTCCAAGACTGTCCACGATTCCATTTGGAAAACCACGGAGAACAACAGTCCAGAACGGGCATTCAGTAGGTGGAAACAGCGTGATGCCATTGACCTCTGACAACGGCCAGGGAACGAGCCCTGAGCGACAGGTGACAGGGATGATGGGAAAGCTGCCATAGAACCTATCGAAACATCCTAGTGCAGAAATATCCATTTAAAGTGAGATCGGCTTCTCCTGCAGTGTGTCTGATGGATTGATTTTTTTTCAGGTCTTTTAAGATAAAGGAAAGTGGTGATATTTCTCATTTGAGGCTGGTGTTGTTGAATTGGATTTTGGTTTTACTGGGCCCGGCACAGGTGACATTTCTCCTTAACAATTTGGTGGAGTTTCCAAAGAATGGCCCTGCTGCTTATGAGAAAAGTAGAATCCATTAGCATAACACACCTCTTAACACGCAAGGACATGCAAGCCTGCTTTTACCATTCGTTCTAACACAAGTCATTATTACTTTGTTCTTAAGCCATGAATTCAACATACATCTTGAGTAGAAGCATTGCTATAGTGGTGTGCACAGAGTACTGGGCATGTAGAGTAAAGGCTGTAGCGATGTGCACAGTGAATAGTGCTTAGAGCTGAATAATCACTGCCAAAGGTAGAGCAATTTCTTCTAGTCAAGCACATAATTAATATTGAAAGACATTTTTTTCATCAAACAACCTACTGCATTAGTTATGATGAATTATGTAATATTTGAGTAACTCTTGGTCATTGATGCAAACACCCCCTATAGTGTGACAGTGGGCTCCAGCTGCCTGGCTCAAACCCCCACACACCTCATTTCCCTCAGACACTCAGCCTGATGAGTTCTGAAGTCTCTGTGCAGGTCTCGTTGCCTGTTTGATTTCCTGGGTGTCATGCTGGGGGATGCGCTTCATTCCAGACCTGTGGTGAACCACTTCAAGAAGGTCCATTATTTCAGGACTGAGTCGGTGGAATGAATGACGCAGAATCAGTAAAGCAACGGGAGAAAACGACTGAAAAAAGCTCTCCAGTTAAAGTGGCTTTTTGTTCCAAACCTGGCAATTAATAACAGGCGTTCTGACGCAGCTCTCTGTGCTGTGCCTGCAGTCTTTGTTCCCTCAGTAAAGGAGGGAAAATTTGTAGGTGCATTTCCTGTCAGCTAGTCGGAGTTTGCTTTTATCCCATTAAAATGTCAATTGACTCAGCCCCCATTCTGGTGAAAACCTCTAATTACAGGAGACAAAAAGGATGTGACTGTGTTGCTTGTTACATCATCGCGAAGAGAGTAAAAACTTGACAGGCGATTGTTTCATGGCAGTGGCGAGGGACTGTGCACTTTTAAATCAAGTGAGTGTGTGTGTGTGTGTGTGTGTGTGTGAGAGACTCACAGTATTTCGGTAGGAGTAGTTTATCTTTGCTCGCATATATCAAGTATTCCAGCGTTTGTCTTGTGTGTGGGTTCACAGGCCGGGATCTGGATGGTCCTTCCTGTTTCTGTGTCTTACGGATGAAAACTGACACTAAGGAACCACCAGCAGCTCATCTTGTGGGTGGAGCATTAAGTACATTATGGAGGAGTGAAAGCTCCACCCATGATGGGTGTGGCACGTCGGGGATGCCAATGTCCGACAGGCATTTACACAGTCACAGCAGCACATGCCAACACCAGTGAAAACACAATCACCCCCAGTGGTGTGCACAACAGAGTTATATTGGACGGCAGAGTAAAATGAGAGACTGTTATAGAGTGAGAGACTGTAATAAAGTGAGAGACTGTAGGAGAGTGAGAGACTGTAGGAGAGTGAGAGACTGCAGTAGAGTGAGAGACTGAAGGAGAGTGAGAGACTGTAGGAGAGTGAGAGACTGCAGTAGAGTGAGAGACTGAAGGAGAGTGAGAGACTGTAGGAG
>JAOYMR010000081.1:2083-15133 GCA_025802075.1 Tenebrosternarchus preto
ACTGTAACACAAAACATCCATGTTAGCTTTAGATACTGTAACTGTAACACAAAACATCCATGTTAGCTTTAGATACTGTAACTGTAACACAAAACATCCATGTTAGCTTTAGATACTCTAATGGCAAATCTTAAAAAAAAACACAAATGTATTATCTAAAGTAACATTGTGTACTTCATGCATCAATTTTTTTACATTCCCAATTTAACATTGACTACTGACAGAATGAATTCAGATTTGAGTCGCTGACCAGTATACATTACTGGGATGTGTTCAGAGCTGTGAATCTAGTGAAACTAGATCACGAGGTGCAAAATTAGAGTCCGTATCCCTGACACACTTGATTTGTTCTGTCAGATGTCTGACTGCTAAAGAACCTGAACACTGAACCTGAAGTCAACCAGCACAGACTTATACTCTGTTATGAATTATGTCTATAACTGAGGTAAATCTTGTGTAGTATAAACATCTGTTTGGACAAATATGACACCAAAGATTCCATAAGAATCTAAAGTAATGAATGTATCTGTTTATTTATACAGATATTCCTAGCTACATTGTAATGAATGTATCTGTTTATTTATACAGATATTCCTAGCTACATTGTAATGAATGTATCTGTTTATTTATACAGATATATAGCCACATCATTTTCCACAGCTCTCTGACTGATGAACTCTGTACAGTTCAGTGATATGAAGTTTTAGTTCACATGTTTGTGGGAAATAACCCTGCCCAAACCATACAGGGTTTTAAACAATCTGGTTGTCCAGATATCATTGGTGTGGGCATACACGACACAATATCTGTTCAGTTGTCCCTCATGCTCTGGTGCTTGCCAGAATATTCTGTGTGATTCCAACATTTTGTTGAGGTAAGATATCCCTAGCATTCAAGCGGAGGATGCTAAAAATCAACTCACGGTGGAAAGAAAATATCAAAATTACATTATGAGGAGTAAAAGTAAACCCAGAGGAGGCCCTTTTTAATGCGAGTCCATTTAGGCCCTACATAAGTTGTGTTTTGGATACAGAGGCTTTGATGCCATCCCTGTTCTTCATGCTGAACTCCCAATTTCACAGCACGTAATTACAGTCTGCAAGCACACTGTAGCCAGAGCAAGCTAGCAGTGATAAACCTGTTTAGCCTGTTTAGGGTCGTAAGTGACTCCTAAACACCTGTACATTGTTTTTTTAGTTCAAAGGGTCTGAACATCTGACTCAAAGCAAATGTTCCACTTCAGTCCGGCATACATAAGGAACTTTCTTTTTGATGCTGCTTTTTAGAGGCTTGATTCGGTTTTGGCCCGTCTAGTGAGAAAGACTGTGTGAACGATCAGGAATGCAGACGGGAGCTTTACACTCAGCGGCGGTTGGTGAAGTGGCAATGTGTGGGGGAGAGATAAGCCTGCGTGGAGAGTCGTGTTTGCTAGCCGAAGAGATACTGGCTTGTAGACGGAGCACAAGGAAGATGTGAACCTCCACATAGCTGCCCTGCAACCTTACTGCCAGAGTGTTGCTGAGCGACGCTGTTCACACGCGTGTTCACACGCGTGTTCACACGGACAGTCACCTTTATCCACATAGGCTGGGGAGTGTGAGGTCACCATCAGAGAGCTAGCGGGACCAAAGCACAGCGGTGATTAACATGTCTGACAAAATTCTCAGACATAAAACAAAGGTTAATATGTGAAAGAGCCAACTCACACACACTTAATAAACCTGCATACAGATTTAATATGGTTTCTGTTGAAAAATCTTTAGGAATCTGGAGCAATGTTGTGTGTTCTTGACAGCTAAGAAACTCTGTGCTGGTTGGATGAATGGAATCCCATTGGTGACGAAAACCATAGCAGTGCCTTCTCCCTACATTTTGTTTTTACATTAGATGCATACTGTACATTCCTCTCTCTCTCTTTCTCTCTAACTCTAACTCTTCCTCTCTCTGCCCTTACTCCTTCTGTCTCTCTGTGGAATGTTATGACAGATCAATGCCCTGATGAAGCTGGGTAGCAAGGCGAACTGCAGCAGTCTCACAGTAACGCTGTGCTTAGCTGAGGAGATACAGATGTTAAATCCCATCGCTGTGCATGAATTCATCATTTGGCCTTTGGCATTCTTCCCTGATCCTCTGTGAAGTTCTGTGGTAGAAGATGTTCTAATTTAAGACACAGGATTAAAAAGACATAGGGTTAAAATAAATGTTTTTTTCATATTCTAATGGTGGTTTTTCTCTCTATATGTTTTTTATATTCTAATGGGGTCTCTGCTGCTCGTTAATGCCGTTAATGTCTCTGGTTCACTTCCAAATCAAGTTTTATTTCTTGTTGCATTTTACATGATAAGAACTTGTAGTGATATAAGTTTTATAATTGTAACATTTGCTCAAGTAAAATGCGGATAGGGCTGTTTTAATATTTTCTTTGGAAATGGGTAATTTGCATGAAAATGACAACTAGCACACTTCATCATTACTTCAGTCAAAAGTCAGTAACAACAACTATGAGTAAACAGCTATGAGTAAACATCCTTTTAAGCTCTGGACTGACCCCAGACTCATAGCACAGCGGTGCACACAACAAAGATAAAGTCCAAGTGTACTGAAAGTACTTGTTTGTTTTAGGATTATAAATAATCACACTTTTGTCACTTTGATACGTTTTCCACTCTAGAAAGGTTTGAGTGACAGTTTCAGTTATGAGCTAATTTCCACTTTTACTTTTGTTCACTGGAACATTGTCATAAAATAATTATTACATTCAGTCAGTGTCTGAAGCTCACTGGAAAAGAGGGAGATATTCATAATGAACGAAGCCCGTGAGATGTAGCCAGGCTTTGAAAAACAACACTGTGGACTGTGGGTTCATCATCATCAGCCAATCAGCTACCAGGAAGAGCACCTTGCGTGTGAGGCAGCCAATCACACCACATCTCCTGAGTGGGGGTGAGGCAGATGTTGTCAATGTTTTGAATATAACCCATTCATAAAAAAGCATAATGCATCATTCGTGTGTGTGTGTGTGTGTGTGTGTGTGTGTGTTTGTGTGTGTGGTGTGTATGTGCGCCTTTTAGATGTACATGTCTGTATAAAAATGTCTGTAAAAATGTGTTTCACCATGAATGATTTATGAATAAATAGTACACTATTTAAAATATTATTTAAATGTTTTTTGCTCTTTAAAGAAACTTTAATTGTTAATGAACCTTGATGAATAGTGTAGGATGAAACAACCACTCTTACTCGTAATATGCATAAATGTGCCGAGATCAAATAATGACGTATGCCTACTCTAAAAAATCATATCTATTTCTAATGTATCGATTTCATATCTCCTACAATTAAATCAGCAGGATGTTCTGAAAACATTCTGGATCCAGAACGTCTGTTCTACACTTATCGGCCCTTACAAAACAGCCAGAAAGATAAAGTTCAAAAACAACCATGACCCACTTTCTGTCGCTTTGTATTGTCCCTGTGAATGTGTACAAAGTTAAACAGGAAATACATACCATTTCCAAGCAAGTCAGCAGCACTGGACAAACTGGCAGTTTGAGTTCTGAACTCTCTGAAGCACAGGAAAGCCAATAGGGATGTGTTTTGCTTCCAGAAAAATCCACAGACCTCCCCTGCCAAAAAAAGGGGGGGAATGATAATCTACATTTTAAAACTTTAAGTAGCTCATCAGTGTAATTATTCAAATGCACAGGAGTTAGTTACATAGTCTCATATAATATGTTAGTTACATAGTCTCATATAATATGTTAGTTACATAGTCTCATATGATATGTTAGTTACATAGTTTCATATAATATGTTTGTTAGTTAAAGAAAGGATCTAAAGTATTATATCTGATATAAGAACAAACTGATCTCCCTGGATAAGAGGTTTCATCTGTAATCTCTACAGCCTGTAATCTGTATAGCCTGTAATCTCTATAGCTGGGCATTTACCAGATGATACCCATTATAAATAGTACTATTCACTATAAGAAGGATACAAAAAATACTATTATAATAACTACAGATAATGTTCACAGTTATTAGATAATATTACTTGATAATGTTAATAGCTGTTACATAATAGTAGTTGATAGATCATTTTCATAGTTGTTCCCTACAAATAACAGTTCCATTGTTACCACCAGAACTATTTGTGTAACCTATATATCAAATAGGCTTGTTTTTCTGACTATATTCAAAAACAGACCTTTGTAACGTCTCTGTTTATAATGTTACAACTCAAGCTTGAGTCCGTAACAAATTTCTTTTTGGCACCGGCATGTGTGGCAGTGTTATGTGTGGGCGGTTCTTGCACAAAGATGACCAAGAACAGTTGTGATTAGTTGGTATAAACTTGATTTGTCCTGTTTTTTAACATAATTTGTAACATTACTTGTGTAAGAGAATTTAATGATCCATGATCCAAGTTAGAGGCCACATCTTAGAGTTTCTCACCCCATCCTTAAGACCAATCATCTAGTTGTTGATTCTACCTTAGACCAATCATTTTACCCCACACCATCACTCTCTTCTTCCACATCACCTCTTCCTTCTATTTAAACTTCAACATTGTTAATAAACTTTAGAGCATCTTCTTGATACCTGTGTGTTGTGAATTTGTTCTCCGAGATCTCGTAACGAATCATGAAGGTACTATGTGTCAGTCGGAATGAACAGAGGCTAAAAACCTAACAATTTGTAAATGAAAATTTTAGAAGTAAAAGTAGATATGTAAAAGTATACATTTCTTGGTTTTCCATCCTTGAAAATGCAATTAACACATATTAATGTTCAATTATGACCTACTCGAATAAATTCCAAATTCCATTTAATGATACTAATAACCTTTTATTTATTACTCCTACTTTCCATCCCTCTTACGTAAGACAAAACAAACCGGTGCTACAATTTCCAAGACTTGTCTACAATTTGTCTACTTGTAATAGCACTGTTAATCGGTAGAGGGCAGACGAGCTATATCTATATCAAACCAGTAACTGCAAATGGATAAATACCAACACATGAATTATTACGCAGTTTGTTCCTTATATGCACATCTAATATGCATTTGATTTATTCGCTGATTTGTTTGTTTATTCTTTAGTATTCACTGTGTCTTACTGTCTTTCTGATGATCTCTGTGTCGATATTTCTGTGTCGATCAACTCGAAGGAGCTTAAATGACATTTAACACCTTATAAACGTTTTTTCTGTCTTTCTTTCTTCATACCCATGAAGATACCCATCACAATATCAGTAATAAACATACCCATCACAGTGCAGTAATAAACATACTTATCACAGTGCTCTTGTATCGCTGTATAACCATACATTCAACTTACCTTACGCTACCTTGACAAAACAACACACTAACTTTCTTTTTCTCTTTCTCTAGTCCATTCCGTATTTTCCCTACTTGCAAAACCGATGATGAGTGTTGAACGTGATTCGTCCACAGAAGAACAGGAGGGATGTGCATCTCCCCCCATTTTCCGAGCACTTATGCATCACGAAACAACAGAAATGCTAATTGATTACATAGCCAGATAATTGCAGCAATTATTTTCCGAAGTTCTCTACGGAGGCAGTTGTAGCTCATTTTGCTGTCACGATCCTTAAAGACAAAAGGGAAAGATGAGAAAAAACATCCATGTAAATTATCCCATACACCAAAACACGATGTTAAACAGGATTTTAGACTACTGAATGAGTTCGATATGATTAAACTTTTAGATTTAGGCAAATGAACTGAATTAAACCGTTTTCTTCATATGGACCCATTGTAGTCATCAGTTTTAGGACGCATTAGTGTATCCACACAATTTGTATGAAAATTTACGAACCCTACTGATTCTCGAAACCAGAACCAAACCAGAACCAGTGTAAAACAAATATTTATAATATAGACAAGTTGTACTTTGTACACTTTGTATACGTAAAAATACCCTAAAAATTGGATGTCCGTCTCTCTCTTCTGGTAATGCAACTCTTGTGTGTGATAAACATCTTATTTTGAGCGTGTGTTGTGTAAAATCTCTCACCAAACAGCCACACTGCAATCATGACCTTTCTGTGACAGCAGGAATTAGATTGTCCAATCAGCTTTCTTATCTGTTGGAGACCGGAAAGATATAATTCCACATTAACCTGCTTCCAATCTAAAAATATCACATTTGGTTTGTTTCATGATGAACAGGACAGGGTTTGGTACATGATGAACGGGACAGGGTTTGTTTCATGATGAACGGGACAGGGTTTGTTTCATGATGAATGGGACAGGGTTTGTTTCATGATGAACGGGACAGGGTTTGGTTCATGATGAACGGGACAGGGTTTGGTACATGATGAACGGGACAAGGTTTGTTTCATGATGAACGGGACAGGGTTTGCTTCATGATGAACGGGACAGGGTTTGCTTCATGATGAACGGGACAGGGTTTGTTTCATGATGAACGGGACAGGGTTTGCTTCATGATGAACGGGACAGGGTTTGCTTCATCGTAGAGCCTGGCTGGATTTAATGCACATTCCTGTCATCTGTGTGAGAAAGTCAAACAGCCATTGCCACCAGTTACTGCAATCATTTGCTAGAACAGAACAGAAGTAAGAATTCTGATTTCATTCTGACCAGACCACAGACGTTCCTATCAGATGTACTGCCAAGTGAATACAGGCTGAATTTGGTCACTGTGGAACAGATTGAGGTTTTTTACTTTCTACCAGTGATAACCCCAAAATAACACCCAAAGAGGAATCCTCACACATTTGGGAGTAGGAATGTTCTCTCAGCATTATGGCACGGACTCAGTGATACACCTCCAGTGTTTGTACAGACTCAGTGATACACCTCCAGTGTTTGTACAGACTCAGTGATACTCCTCCAGTGTTTGTACAGACTCAGTGATACTCCTCCAGTGTTTGTACAGACTCACTGAAACTCCTCCAGTGTTTGTACAGACTCAGTGATACTCCTCCAGTGTTTGTACAGACTCAGTGATACACCTCCAGTGGTTGTACAGTTTGTGTGTTAACAGGATCCCACAGCACTTTCCATGGTGGCTGTTCAACTACAAAAACAGAGTCAAGTTTTTCTTTGAACCTTGAAATGGTTTCTTGTATACATGACCTAGACATGAAGGCAGTAAATTCCTTTCCATAGAATTTATCTATGGATAACCTTTTGCTTCCTCTCTTTCTGGGTCAGATCTTCATGCTGGGAGCTGGAGACCTTGGAGACCTTGGAGAGCTGCTATATATTTTACAGTTGTAGCTGATTTCTCATGTTCTGCCAAAACAACAAATTAGAACATTCCATGAACAAGTGTATGAGCATGTCACAGTGAAGATGAGAGGTTCTCTGCCTCTTCTTCTCCATCTGTCTTTATTCTGGACACAAATACCTCTACCCCTACCGCAACATATGTCTGCAGAGCCTGCAGTTCATCAGCGAAGTGTGAGAGGGAAGGTACCGCAGCAAGTGTGACGCCCTTGGCATGTACATCTGTAGCATCTTAATTACTCAGCAGGAGGTTGTGATCCAGACCCAAACACAGAGAAATGCGTTTATCAACAGAGGAACAAACAGTAAGCAACACTCTAACCAAGATCACTGAAAACACATATAGATTACCGGTAATGCAATTTTGGCACACATTAAGAGTTCTTTTGTTTCATACATTAGTGATTTGTAAGTCCCTTCTCCCTGATACTCATCAATTCTTATTTTAGAAAATGTAGTAAAAGTGTCTTTACTCCATGTCTATTTTAATCAATATTTAAAAATCATATTAGCTGTATTATTTTCCTCATGTTATTCATTGCTACTTGAGTGAGTTTGTGTTTTGTTTCATTGACATTTGAATAATATAAAATAAATGTAATAAAAAAGGATAGAACATAATCCTGTCACACACACACACACACACACACACACACACACACACACACACACACGTTTGTTTTATCATTCCTCTGATATACTTACAGTTTAGTCAGAGAGTTTTCATACCTGTCATGATTCTTTGCTTATGCTGTTAGCAAAGATGATAAGAATTCAGTGTGCAAAGTGCGTCTTTGTAGTTCCACACCCTAAACTATGGAAGCTGCTTTTCTTTCTGCTACAGTGCAGAATGGGTGAAGGAAACATCTGTATTGATATGTAAATTGGTTTCAAAGTTATTTTAAAAATGAACTCTAAAAGATGTTCTGTAACAAAAAGACTATGTTGTAGACACCCAGCTGGGTTTCCTTATTTAGCTGGGAGCTAAATATCTAATTCAGATCTATATATCTATGTTGATTTAACATTTATAAATCATTAACTAAACTGTACTTAATAACTATGCAGGAGGATAATAGCTCACGATTGATGAAAACCAAAGTATGAGATTAAAATCAATTAAGCTGCTGTAATAGACTATTATTGAATAAAGAGGATGGTTCTTAATTAAGATAAAACCATTCATTAAAAAAAAACTTTTACAAAGAATGTTAAAGAGGGATAATTGGAAAATTAATAAACTGGAACCTGTGGAGAGCTTATGTCTACAGGGACATACTGGGCATAGACCTTTAATCATAATGGATAATACCTGGCAACCTGGCAATAATGGATGATCAGAAGAGTGTATCACGAGATCCAGCTGTGGGTGTAAACCAGGAAGTGGCATGAAAGTTTAGATTCATACCTTGACTCAAGTTCTTCCATAACTTTGTATCACCCAGCTGGGTTCACCAACTAATTGCACCTGCCATCTACAGCTAATTAGCAAATCCAGGTAGCTGGAACAAAATCCTGGAGAGGATTTTTGGTTTCTGAACCTGAAAGGTCCATGTCTAATGCCAGGGTATCCAGCTGAGGCCCTTGGTGTGTGTTTTAAAACAGTAGCATCCGTCCTGAGTGTAGTGCTGAGAGCAGTATTCAGAAGCCTCCAGGCCCACATCTAATAAAAACAAAACACAGCACCCTGACAGCCAAGAAAGTGCCACTGGTGCTGTTGTAGCATCCTACAAGCTCCTGCTCCTCTCCTGGGAACGTTTTCGCCCAGCCAGTTGCCAAAGAGCGACGTCTAATCCTGGATCCTGCCGTATGTCTGAGTGTGCTGAGGCGTAATGACTGTCTCATTCCACCAGTGTGAAAAGAGACAGCACGTGTAGACACACTGCACCTGTTTTTATGTCACTACATCCAACTCCCTTCTGCCCCCAGGCACATCTCCACTTTGGCTCTTCACAGCTTGAGTAGAAGGGAAAAGAAAGTACACTTCCAAACACACGTCACAATCTGTGAGTCTTATACAACACCTACAGAGGGAGAGTCTTCTCTTATACAACACCTGCGGGGGGAGAGTCTTCTCTTATACAACACCTGCGGGGGGAGAGTCTTCTCTTATACAACACCTACAGGGGGAGAATCTTCTCTTATACAACACCTATGGAGGGAGAGTCTTTTCTTATACAACAACTATGGAGGAAGAGTTTTTTCTTTTCAGTTGAATAATATATTGCCGCTGAAGGAATATCCTCGGACTAAGGAGGAGCCAGTGAGATGTTCACAGGAGAGATGGCCACTGGACCAGCTGGCTGTGAGGAGTGGAGTTGGTGCGGGGTCCAGTTTGCGAGACTGGTGGTAGTCCAGCACAGGAGAGCAGCCATCAGGAATATCCTCATATCTGAAGAATGAATCTAACCTGAGATCTGGGCCATCACAAGTGCAGCCAAAGCTATGCGAGCAGTAAAACCTATTCTGTCCTACCCCAGATGTGTCTCTGCCCAGCAGCCTGTACACAAAATGATGGGCTCCCTGACATTTACACAGGTTATCCTCCTTTGTGCTAGTGGGCATAGCCAACCATATGGATGCCTCATTGATTAGCTGGCTATCCATGACTTACTGCATGAATGGCCAGACTGTCTGTTACACGGGTGATGCTGAGGTACAGACCGTCTGTTACACGGGTGATGCTGAGGTACAGACTGTCTGTTACACGGATGACGGTGAGGTACAGACTGTCTGTTACATGGGTGATGCTGAGGTACAGAGCACAAGCTGGCTGTTAAAAGTAAGGAAAAAAACCTTGCAAGACACACAAAACCAAAAACAGACCAAAAATAGAAACTGAAACTAGAGAAATTCACAAAATAGAGCTTGACAGAATCTACTGCAAGCAACAGAACACATGCAAGAACATATGTAAAACTCTTCAACAAAAACAAAGACAAAAACTGACAATAAATATCAGAAAACAAGAAGTATAAATACACAAAGTAATGAACCATAAAGGGAGGGCACTAGGGTGGAAGACAGGGATAAAGCAAAGCAAAATTACATCACCATGGGAACAATGACACCAGAGGGGAAAACTGAGACAGGTATTTGATTATTTTATTATTTTGTTAAATTACTTTAGTCTTTAATGTATTTTCTTCTTTTAGTTAATTTTATTATTTCATTGTTTATTTTTTCATTGGTATCTAAATCAATTCCACTTAATTAGTATTATTGCATTTCCCCAAAAAATATGTAAATTTTAAACTTTTTTTGCGAAACGAATTTCCTGAGGTGTTAGGTTTCAGGATTTAATATGTTTTATAACAACAACAACAACAACAACAATAACTATTATTATTATTATTATTATTATTATTATTATTATTATTATTATACTATCTGTGAAAACACTTTAATTTAATTTAATTTAATCAGTGCAAATAAAGTTGCATTGCTTTGTCTTGTGTAGTTCCTTGTCTCCCAGCTGGATGTGTTATGGTGATTATTCTAGTTTTGACTCAAAAACAGTATTTGTCTCAAAAGGTGGTGGTTCTCTAAGCCAAGCTCCTTACAGAAGACTATTGCACATTTCTGAATGTTGCATATTTTGAATGCACCTAAAATGTACAAATTCAGGCCATGTTATTTTATTCCTAGATGTAAGAATTTTATCCTAAGCCTGAATAAACAGGGAGAGACAGTGTGTGTGGTGGGTTAGGCAGAGAATGCTGGTGTGTGTAGTCTGAGTGTGTGAGAGGCAGTGTGTGTGTGTGTGGTGTGTGTAGGTGCAGGTGCAGTGATTTGTCCCTTTTGATCATCACACAGCTACACTTCCTACAGCAACCACCACCCCTACACATAAGTGTTCGTTCTTTTCTCTCCCTCATGCCATTCCATGCTCTATTCCTGTCTTTTTGCCACCCTAATTGATTTTCACTCAATTTTCAGCTTTTGTTCATTGGAGTCCATAAACCTGAGGAGACCCCAAACCAGCCAAAGCTTTGGAACGGTATGATCACAATAACACTGTCATTGTATCTCAGTGATTTTCACACATTTCTGCTCAGATGTAATTGTTGTCATAAAAGGACTTTTCAAATGCACATATGCTGAGCTTCAGTGAGCTTCAGTTATTTTTTCAGCAGAAACTCTATAAATGAAATGACGGTAGACTCTACAGTAATTGAAGCATTAGCTGACTGCACAACAGTCCATCCCATTAATTTCTCTAGTTGCTTTCAGCTACAGAAAAGAGAAAAAACAGCTTTGTATAGGGTTTGTGCTATTAGTCTGGTATGTAGAAAGGAGTTCTCACTAAATGAAACCTTTCTTTGCATGTGTGTATATATTATTATGTTCTGAAATTCCTTCCAAATAAGGGATCTTTGGCTGAGCCCCAACCTGCTGTTTGTAATGTCTGTTTCATGGCACCATGCTGGTCAGGACAAAAATATCTCATCCCTAGTTCCAAATTTTCAGAGGTAATGAACTAGTAAGAATGAACAATTTGAGTGTAATTTTCACATTGTCAATTTGCATCACCTTCACCTTCAGCTTGGTACTGAGGATTTGTTTGATGGAGTGAAACGAACTGAATCAACTAACAAGCAGTGTGAGATGGCATGGAGTGTACAAGAGTTTAATAGTTTTGTAACTCTTAAAGCAATAATTCAGCAAAGGGTTATGGTTATAGGGGTTGAGGAATGGAGTTAACAAGGGCATAAATGCTTGTGATTATCAGGAATGACTGGCTGAAATCTGGGTCTTACAGTTAACATGGTCTGATTGATGGCATTCAAATCCTGATATTTTATGTAACAGCTCATAGTGGTTCACTAATCAAACGCCTCTGAAAAACTGAAGCCCCTGAGTGACTTTTTCCTCTCGTCCAGATGTGTCGGTAAAAAAGGAAGAGGAAAAAAACTGATGATGGTGCTGGCAACACAAAGGTCATAGGTTCAATTCCCAGGGAGTGGCTGTATTGCCACACTGATAAACATGTATGTTGCTCTGGAAAAGTTCTGCTGAACTCCATAAATGTTAAAAGCTCTGTGCTCTGCCTAAGCAGGAAGCAATGTTTCGATCTGGCTGCTTCCTCTAGGACATCATGTAAAGTAGGTGCTGGTGGTTAGTGGAAAAAACAAACATTCCTTTAGAAGATCAGCTCTAGATGGGTCTGGTGGGTAATGGAGCGATCACCCCTCCTGGAATACTGTCCGTTACTGTGCACAACTTCACACTGTCTCTGGAGGCCTGGTAAGGTGTGCTATCACTCCTCCATTGTATTGCACTGAGTATCTATAAACACCAAATGCTGAGTGATCTATAAACTCCACATGCTAAGTGATCTATAAACACCAAACACTGAGTGATCTATAAGTACCAAACACTGAGTGATCTATAAACACCAAACACTGAGTGATCTATAAACACCAAACACTGAGTGATCTACAAGTACCAAACACTGCTTTAGTATGTGTGCATTACTTTGCTATTTGCCTTTGAAAATCCATTTTCTTTCATAAATATTCATCCTACTTGTGACTCATTTTGTTTGCATTAATAAACTGGACACATTTTTAAGGTTTAGCAAATTGCAAGCAGAACTACTGGTCATTAATATTTACCTCTGATTCCAGTGAGTGCCAGTCAGTGGGGCCTAAAGCCTCTATCCACAGTAGCTCGGGGAAGAGCTCAGTGAGCGTGGGAAACATATAAATACCTGTGATTCAGCAGGTGGAGATGGTTTTATTCAAACGTCTCTATTCCTGCCCTGCAGGT
>JAOYMR010000083.1:0-15133 GCA_025802075.1 Tenebrosternarchus preto
TGTGTAGGAGGGAGAGACAGGGTGTGTAGGAGGAAGAGACAGGGTGTGTAGGAGGGAGAGACAGGGTGTGTAGGAGGGAGAGACAGGGTGTGTAGGAGGGAGAGTTGGTGTAGGAGGGAGAGACGGGGTGTAGGAGGGAGAGACGGGGTGTGTGGGAGAGCGAGTGGGGGGGTTCACTCTGCTCACCCCAGTTCTGCAGATCTGCTAATAAACAAGTTGTAAGTGGCTAATATGTTCTGTCTGTAATTCTCACTGTTACTTATTTGCATTTAACATCGGGGAGTCATTTTCCTTCAAATTCAATCTCTTGAGGATTTTTGAGTCATGTTCAGATGCTTCACTGCAGTACAGAGTGGCCTGCACTGTCCTCTGAGCTCGTGGAGCTCGCTGCACTCGTCCATCACCAGACTCATCTGAGCAGCTAATCAAACACCAGAAAAAGACCAAAAGAAGATGTTGAGGTCTAACCTGTGGGACGGTTTTACCCAGATGATCATCTGAAAGTAAAGGACACTGGATGAAACCAATGAATGGAAAAGCATGTTTGATTGGACAGAAGGGGCAGAGCGAAATGAAAGAGAAATGCATGTATGCTGTATGAACAAAAAACATGGATGGTTCTTATCCAGAACTAAGAGAGAGATTGAATGAGAGAGAGAGAGAGAGAGAGACAGAACAGTAATGGTGATGATCAGTGCTGATGTCATTGGGAGGTGGAGGCAGACGCAGCCTGGACTCCGTCAGGTCAGTAGTGCGTCTCTGCTGGGTGGTGGGTAACACAGGGTTGGGTGTGACTGTAGTGTGCACAAGTGGATCGACATTTCCAGGAGGAAATTTTCTTCTAAAATGTCACACATCTGAGCATGGTGTACGGTGATGTCAGCGGCCACCAGGGGTCAATGAACAAAGAGACCAAGAGTGTTGGAGTAGCACCTGTAGGGTCTGTGTCGGGAACACACCTCGAGAGAACGATACACAGGAGTGGTAACACTCCTCCCCTGAGATGAGGGAGGGAGGGAGGTAGAGATAATCTCAAAGGTGCTTTAGTGTGTGTTTGAAAGGCCGTTGCATATGCAGAAGCTGTGCGTTTGAAGTCGGGTGTATAATTCTTTCCCCCATACTGACGTTTGCATGATTAATACAGGAGATGCTTCCGTGAATGTGTGTGTTTAGAGAAAGTTTGGGATGTGCAGTCTGTGTGTTTTACTGACAGTAAACCTCAACAGGGAGTCTGGTGTGAACACAATAACCCTAATCACTCTGAAGAGGAGTGTGTGGTGAACTTTGGAAGAGTGTAACTCACAATAACCCTAATTACCCTGTAGAGGAGTGTGTGGTGAACTTTGGAAGAGTGTAACTCACAATAACCCTAATCACCCTGGAAAGGTGTGTGTGGTGAACTTTGGAAGTGTAACAATCCCTGCACTGCTTGAAGATCACTTTCATTCTGAATGTGTACATGCTGAAAGTGTGTGTGTGAGCATGCGTGTGTGTGCGTGTGTGTGAGCATGTGTGTGTGTGTGTCTGTGTGTGTGTGTGAGCATGTGTGTGTGTGTGTGTGTCTGTGTGTGTGTGAGCATGTGTGTGTGAGCATGTGTGTGTGTGTCTGTGTTTGTGTGTGTGTGTGTGTGTGTGTGAGCATATGCCCCCAGCCGCGGAAATCACTGATGTTGAAGATTGCGCCCGAAGTGTGACACCATCGCTCTTTTTGTGTAGATTCAGCTCTCTGACTGATGGGGGCAGCGTGGGAGGGGGGTGGATTCTAGTGAGTTCGGTTGCTCTCCTGCTCCCTTGCAGGCCAAGACGCTGTGGCTTTTTATGATGTATGAGCCGTTAGCAGGCTGAGCTCCCACGCGGGGAGGTCTGTATCATTAAGGGCGTTAGATGTGTCCTGGACACCAGGAGCCAGTAGGGCCTCGCAGCCAATGCTGCGTGAGCCCTGCTGACACCAGGCATTATTCACACAGATAGTGAGCAGTGGTGTGCAGAGGTACTCCCCTGTGCGGACCACTCAGCGTAATGGATCATTCCAGATGGGCTCTTAAGGTAATGCACAATGGCAAGTGCTATAATTGGTCATTCTCACTGGGGTGAAAAGGGAGGGAGAGACTTGTCATCTGTTTCTGCATTGATGGCTCACAGAGCCAGGAGTAAGTTCTCTGTAATTTGAGCTCTTTTTTGCAAGTCTGAGCAGGATCTGCAGGGTGGGTGTGCAGAGTGTTGGGAGCGGACGACTTTGCCCCACTGTGTTGGGAGTGTTTGCTTCCAAGAGTCCAAAGCGAATACTTTTGCATGCTTTGCAAGAGTGGTAATAAAGACCCAGTGGCACGAGGCTCTGGAACAGCCCACAAGGGTTTTAGAACAGCCCGTGCGGCCACTTTAAGCTCTTTGATCAGATCTTAGCTGGGGGAACTGGAGAATTCAGTAGACACAGCTTAATGCTCAGACACATCGAACAGGCAGCAATGTTTATAGTGTGTGTGTGTGTGTGTGTGTGTGTGTTTTGTTTGTCTATGCCCTGCGGTTCCTCTGGGCTGAGTGAGGCTGTGCTGATACTGCAGAATAAATTAATAAGGGATGCAGAGCTTGGGCAGGTTTCTGCGCAGAGATGCAACAGGACTTGAGCTTCTCACTCCACACAGCTGATAACTGCTCTATCTGCTCTACCCGCTCTATTCTCTCTACCCACTGTTCCCACTCTACCCACTCAGAGTGATCCTGTTTAGCAGTTCTTTTGCTCTTTGCTTGTTTATCTGTTACTCATTTTTCTTTCAACTGCTTCCTGGTTATTTGCGTAGCTGTGTGTATACGGGTCAGACCCCTCCACCTGCACGCCCCTCCACCTGCGCGCCCCTCCACCTGCGCGCCCCTCCACCTGCGCGCCCCTTCACCTGCGCGCCCCTCCACCTGCGCGCCCCTCCACCTGCGCGCCCCTCCACCTGCGTGCCCCTTCACCTGCGCGCCCCTCCACCTGCGCACCCCTCCACCTCCCAACAGTGTGTTTGGATTAGATTATGTGGAGCTGGGCGGCTGTATCCAGACACCCACAAAAGTGCAGCTGATCCCGAGCTTTAGAGCCCTAACAACAAACAGCAAAAGGCGATAATCAGGCCTACTGTAGGATGACAGTCGGAATATCAACCTTCACACTCTCTCTCTGTGATGCTCTCTGTAAACAGAACTGCTGTGAGAATAATTCACCCCGATTGGCTTTAATCTCTGTGAGTCTTTGTTATCATTCTGGATCTTTATGGACCAGCAGAATAATTGACTGTGTAACCAGTAAAAGTCAAGATTTGGACACACCTACTGCATGTGTGGTGGCTTGTTGAGTTGTAATAGTTGCAGACAGACTCGAAGTATGCATTCATTATGCATTAATTCTCATGTCTCACCAGTGAGGACCGGTTAGTGCATTCTGGTGTTTAATGTTCTTGTGTCTGCTCCTTCTCCAGTCTGGTATTTAATGTTCTTGTGTCTGCTCCTTCTCCAGTCTGGTGTTTAATGTTCTTGTATCTGCTCCTTCTCCAGTCTGGTGTTTAATGTTCTTGTGTCTGCTCCTTCTCCAGTCTGGTGTTTAATGTTCTTGTGTCTGCTCCTTCTCTAGTCTGGTGTTTAATGTTCTTGTGTCTGCTCCTTCTCCAGTCTGGTGTTTAATGTTCTTGTGTCTGCTCCTTCTCCAGTCTGGGGTTTAATGTTCTTGTGTCTGCTCCTTCTCCAGCTCCAAGTGTCGACCACTGACTTGAGTGGTAAGCTGGTGGAAGGACCCGTGGACCTGGATGTCTATGTGATTGACCAGAATGACAACAGACCCATCTTCAGGGAGTCCCGCTATGCTGGAGAGGTTCAGGAGGGATCCCCTACAGGTACAGACTGATACTTTCTCTTCCTCTTTCCTTCCCTCTCTCTCCCTCTCTCCCTCTCCCCCGCTTTCTGTCACTCACATTCTAACTCTCCTTCCTCTCATGTCAGTCGTTCTGTATGTGTGCAAGGTTCAGGGAGAGGGAGGTAATGATGATCTTTCAGTCTGATGAAGCGTAATATTCCTTTAGTGCATCTGAAGAGTTCAGACACAGGTCCCTGGCACTGTGTTGTCCAACAGATGCTGTGGCATCACTGAGATGATTCTTTTTAGTTTAAGGAGACAGAACTGTGAGGTTTTTTTTCTTACTGTTGTAACTGTCACTCTTGAGAAGCAGAAAAGAAAGCTGATTTCATTATCATATGAAAAGTAACTAACACACCACAGGAAAAGGAAACTGTCAGAATCTGACAAGTTTTCTGAGGCTCCTTTACCTTCAACACCTTTTCTCCATCAGCACCACTCCACTCTCTCCATCAATCTCTTTTCACACACAAACGCATGAATGCACACGCTCACACACATGCCCCCACACATGCCCCCCCACACACATTTGGCTCACACACTTATCCCGGACTAGCATCCTCTGTATGTTGCAGTGAACATACACCAGGAGCTGCATTATGAGAGGGTGAAGGGTACATCATTGTGAAAGCATGTGCTATGTTAGCATGTGAACACACAAACATCAGTCTATAACTCACACACTCACACAAACACACACACACACACACACACACACACACACACACACACACACACACACTCACACATACACACACACACACACACACACACACACACTCTTAGAGAGAGTCATTAGTATTAGTTGTATTCAGCTCCATTACTTCCAGCCTTAGACTGCTTGTACTTGACTATTTATTTATTTGTTTATTTATTCTGTGTTTTGTAGAGTTTTTTTTTATTTTATTTTTGCTTATTTATTTTGCGTTTGTAGAGTTTGTCTGTATGCAGTAGTGGTGGGTTCAAAAATGTCCTGGCCTGCGTAACCATGACAATGTGAGCAGAAGGCTGCCATTGCAGGACCCCCCCAGGGCTGCCCACAGAGCTGCCTGCAAAACCACTCTAACTTGGTTAAGCAAAGTGGATTTATCTAATAACCAGAGAAGGAAATGAAATTTGGCTGAAGGACTTTATAAAGTTAAAGTAAATCTCCCCTCAGTGCTGGGGTTGGAATCAGAGAGTAGCTGAACACCCAGAGGCCAGAGAGTGTGCTCTAGAGAGTGTGCTCCAGAGAGTGTGCTCTAGACCCCCGTTGAGCAGACACACTCCCTGTGGAGGGGGAGAGGAGCAGGGGGGGGCAGTCTTAGTGTATGGGAGATAGTTTATTGTATTTGTTCTGTTTTGTGTTAAGGTAGATATATGAATTTGTGTTTTAAATCTTTATACAGTGCAACACATTTTTTTTCAAACCTCACACTGCAGAACACGTCACACCTGAGCACCAGGTAAGTCATTTCAAGTAAGCTGCAGTCATTGCTACATTTTTCTAATCCACTGCTGACCTTAAATAACCTCCGTGTGGGTTCACACTGCCAGGCGTTTAAGGCTTTACACTCGCTGGGTTTTCTCTGCAGTGCTCTTCCTCACCACGGTGATCCTCTTCATCCTGCCTTCACAGCTCCAGGTGTGTGGTGAGAGCGTGTTGTGTGCTCTCAGTGTGTGCTCTGGGCAGCATCTTCTGCGTCCAGGTGTACCCAGTAGGGTGGAGGCTCATAGCAAACACTCATCTCTCCTCCAGGTGACGTTTCCTTTTTCCTCTGCAGATGTGCTCAGTGGGTTGTGTGCTTGACTCAGAGGCGCCCCCTGCTGGGAGGTAGGAGGCTGCAGCAATCTGAAGCATCTTTTTAAAAGCCCCCTGTGAAAGGGAGTGAAGGGGAGCATTTGAACCCCTCCGTCCTTCCGCCTCTTCCCTGCGTGACGGAGGCATTTGAGGGCTGAGCTCTGAAGCTGGTCGTGTTGGCTGCATTCTGTTCTCTCAGCAAACCTGAATCACACTGAATCACACTGAATAACATTGAATCACACTGAATCACACTGAATCACACTGAAGCCTCAGTGAGCGTCTCGCTGCTTGTTCTGTTCATTTGCTGTTACATGCACATCTGTCACAGATTTTTAATCAAGCATCATTTAATTTTTTCCCACTTTCACTCTCACTCTCTGTCACTTCCTCTCCCTCTGTCTCACTCCCTCTCTAATCATCTCTCATTCCCTCTTGCTCTCTCTCTCCTTCTCTCTCTCACTCCCACTCTCCCTCTCTCACTCCCTCTCCCTCACTCCCTCTCTCTTTCACTCCCTCACTCCCTTTTTCCTTCTGTGCGTGTTTTCTTGTGTGGGTTGGGTGTGGGGTAAATCTCTTGCTTTGCCCCATTTGCTCATGCTTTGTTAGCTCATCCTGCAGGTCTGTGCTGAGGGGTGAAGGTGATGTCAGGCTTTGCTGTCTGAGGCCCACCATCCTGCTCATTTGATTGGTTCTGGTTGGTTATTTGTGAATATTTGATGCCTCAATTCATGACATCTTCTACGAGACCAGGTTCCATCTCTGTTTACCTGTGTGCAAACTGTTTCCTGACACTCAATGGTGTGTCAGTACCACCATCAGATCAGGTGTTACCCCCGGGGCAGTGATCCTAGTCACAGTCTTTCCCATCAGAGGCATCACTTACTCCTTCCACTCCCTCACCTCCTGACAAGATCCTTCTCACCTCCAGGTATGAGTGTCTGTGTGTGTTTGAGCCTGACCAGTGCCCTCAGGTATGAGTGTGTGTGTGTGTGTGTGTGTGTGTGAGCCTGACCAGTGCCCTCAGGTATGACTGAGTGGTGAGGGGTTGCTTGAGCATCAGCTTTAGAAAATAAAAGGCTGGAAAAATCAATAGCTAATTGGCAGGACAGGCCCCTGCGGACTGGCGTCTGGACCCCAGCTACCGATTGATCTGATGGAGAAAATGATCGGTCTGTGGGTGACACTAATGCAGGGAGGTAATTTGTAGCACAGCTATCCATGTGCACGTGGAGGATTTCCCAGAGGCACCTGCTACAGAGCCTCTGCTATGTGGCCTTTCACTCTCACAAAGCCTCATTATCTGTTCTTCAGTCGGCTGACAGCCGCTAAATTAAGGCCCGCCAGGCGAGCTGCAGGCCACCTGAGTGTGGACAGGTCTCTGTGACCACGTGACCTGCCTGGAGGGCTTGCTTTGGATTGGGCGGGGGGGGGATTCTTCATGGTTCTGTCCAAGTCCTTTAGTCTAGCACTGTTTGCACTGTAAATCTGTTCCTCACATTCATTGTGTTCAGTTCTGCTGGTGGGTTTAACCTGGCAGTGTCCTGTTGCAGTTAGCTGAGCTGCTGGTGTGGTGGGCGTGAGTGGCTGGTGTGGTGGGCGTGGCTATTGGTGCATACTTATTAGTGGGTAGCTATAGTGAGGAGGTCCCTTACCACCGAGTCCAGCCAGGTGCACACAAAGCCCATCTAGCACAAAGCAGAGTCTGAAATGCGCACACACACACACACACACACACACACACAGTTGGCTGTGCTGTGAGTCACAGAGACAGAGAGAGGAGAGAAATTTTATCACAGACATTTGATGTGAGATCACTCTGAATGAGTTCACTCTCTCTGTTAACTGTCACTATGAGAAAATCAAAGATGCTGAAGTTTCTGTGATGTCACTGAACAATCTCTCCCTAAGCCATTAGTGCTGATGTCACTAGTAACAAGCATATATCTGAATGATTGTCTTTTTGGATTATGATTCCACATTTGCCTTCTTGTGAATATATTTGTGAATATATTTTGAGATTCTTGTGTAAATCATATCATTGTATTTGGTCTTGATATGGTAACCCTGGTCATTTTAAAGTTCAATTGTTCCATTATGGATGGTTTGAATGGGCTCCTCCCCTCTGCCTAACTAGCTGATGGCTATTGGTTTTTGATGAGTGGTATGCAAATGAAGCGGGACATCGTGTTTTCCTGAGTGAACTGGGGAACCCACTTCTCTCCTTGTGAATGTTCCACACCACGAGCTCTGCTGATCTGTTAAGGACTTTCGCTTCCCTTCTTCTCTCAGTTCCTCAGAGAATGATACACACACCTGCTCATCCTGTCTGTCTGTGTTCAGGGGGACGGGTTGGGGCCGTCTCTGTCGCAGCTGGTCACGTGGTTCTGATAGTTTTATAGTCTGTGGCCTCTTTGCTCTCTTCTTTAGATGATTGCCTCTTCATTGTTTCACTGGAATGTTTCCAAAAATATACCTGGTTTAAAGAGCATACTGCAGTCTTGGCGGTGGCTCTTAAAAGGTTTGATGAAATGGAAGGTGTGTGATGGGTTTGGAGAAAATTACATTTCCACAGAACCGATTCGGCTTCCTGTTCTTAACTTTAAAGTGAGGCAGGACGTAATATCCACATCCACATCTAGTCATTGAGGAATTACAAGGCAATGGGAGGAGGGGCAGAGGAAGCTTTCGGGCGGGTGGTGGTGGTGGTGGTGGGGAGTTGGGGTTCCAGAACCTGCTTGGGGGTGAGGGACAGGGCCTGCTCTGGATTCAGTGTGAAGAAAATCTTTAGACCGGTCACTGCCAGCTCCATCACCCACTCTAATTTTAAATGACATCAGCAAGGCTTGTTTGAACAAAAAGCTGCTTGTTAATAACCCAGACGAGTGCACTCTTCACCTTCCAGCTGTTCTGAGTAGCTGTGTGTGTGTGTGTGTTTGTGTGTGTGTGTGTGTGTGTGTGAGAGTTAGTGAGTGAGAGAGAGAGAAAGAGAGAGAGAGAGAGAAAGAGAGAAATGAGCCAGCCTATCACACATGTGCTATAGGGTGTGAACACTTTGATTGAGTATTGATTGAGAATGGAAGTGTTGAACAACTTCATGAGAGATGATGATGATGATGATGATGATGTACACTGCATGACTAAGAACATACGGAGATGAAACTGATCAAAAAGATACATCCAAAAGATGTTTGACGTAGGATTAACAGTTTGCTTTGGGCACTAACTGTCTACTTCATTTGCTTATCACTTATCACTTATCACTTGCTTCATTCGCCTATCGACTCCATCTTTTTCAAAACACAAGCAAATGAAATCATTGCCATGACCATGATGGGACCTGGCATATCTTTCTTCTCCATATATGAATTTAGAAACGTGTATGTTTGCATGTGTGAGTTTGCATGTGTGTGTGTGTGCATGTGTGAGTGTGCATGTGTGTGTGTGTGTGTGTGCATGTGTGAGTGTGCATGTGTGTGTGTGTGCGTGTGTGCATGTGTGAGCGTGCATGTGTGTGTGCGCGTGCTTGTGTGCATGTGTGAGTGTGCATGTGTGTGCGTGTGCATGTGTGTGTGCGTGTGTGCATGTGTGTGTGCGCGTGTGTGCGTGCTTGTGTGCATGTGTGAGTGTATGTGTGTGCATGCGTGTGTGTGAGTTTATGTGTGTGCATGCATGTGTGTGAGAATGTGTGCAAAGGTGTGTGTTTGTGTGTGTGTGTGTGTGTGCTAAGCAGAGTTCTAACTAGAGAGAATTAATAGGAAGAAGCATGAGGTCACCACACCATCTCATAAATGAAGGAGGAAGAGAAAACTCACCAGGCTAAAGGCTGAAATGCACTGACATTTATGATGTGGTAGACACACACAGATAGGAGTTGACAAAGAGAGAGAAAGGGAAATGGAGAGAGTGAGACAGAATAAGAGAGAGTGAGACAGTGAGAGGGAGAGGGAGAAGGAAGGAGAGAAAGAGAGCAGGAGAATTAGGGCACAGGAAGCAAGAGATGTGATGAACCTCCATCTTAAGCCCCAAAGCAACAATCGTCAGTAAACTGGTTCCCACCTGAGAGCTGCTGTGTCTGTGATGTGTCTGTGAAGTGTCTGTGCTGTGTCTGTGCTGTGTCTGTGATGTGTGTGTGAAGCGTCTCTAAACTAAATGCTGTGCAAATGGAATAAATTGCATTTTCTTAACTTAAGCTCTACCTCCTTGCTGATTTGACGGAGGGTTGAATGAACTCGGAAAACACCCTCTGAGCCACAGTGGAGCAGGATAATGGAGGACGTGCCAGTACCTCGTCCCCCTGACATTAGCTGCTACATCACGCCGAATGGCTTCTTCTGCTTTCATTTGTCAAGATGCGCAAAATTTATTTACCCCCCGTGGGGTATTCTAGTTGTAGACACGAGCAAAAGAACCTCTTAATTACTTTGTGAGGCTTTTATAGTTTCCAACATCATGGTTTTGAACATGAGAAGTGATGTCCAGACAGTTCTCCAGGGTGTGACTCCTCGCAGGGGTTCATGTGGATAAATGGCTTCAGTGTCTGTGTGAACTGGAACAAAAGGGCAATTCATCCAATCAATTGATTTCGTGTATGAGTCCATGAGAGACTCAGCCATAGTGAAACAAATGTGTGTATGGTAGAAAGGTCTTGCTGGTGTTTTAAAACAGATTTCTTTCAGAAGAGATTTTTTTTAGAAGATGAAGTATTGTGTTTGATTCAGTTGTCTGAACAGCTTCTGTTTGCCTCCCACGTCAGGGGTCAATAAAGGAGATTAAATAATACACAGTGTATTATTACGTTGTGTATTAAATAATGCACAGCCAAGTGTCAACAGGTTTATCTACAGGCATGCCCCCACCACTCTATGAAATGACTGATTTTGTCTCTAATACTTTTTGAAAGTGCACTCTGAAAATATGAATGTATTACTAAAAACAGAAACAGAAAAGATTCATGATAAGGTTATATTTCGAATATTTTCGTATTTTTGTATTTTCACACATAGATAACATGGGACAACATTTTTAAAATAAAAATAAAGAACAAATGTACTGCATTTCTGTTTTAAACCACAGTAATGAGACTTGAGGATGTAATTTAAGATAATTATTATGTGTTACAGTGTACAAGTACAAATCATAAAAAATGGGGAAAATATGGATGCTGCACCAAGGGGAGACACGAATTTGAGTGGTACAGAACTCAACGCAACACCCAGTTCTCAATGTCTCCAGCACGATTCACGCCAAAGTTGGACCCACGACTATCTCTTTCTCCATCCTCCTGAGACCAGGCTTTCCTCTCCCACACAGCATCGACACACATCCTCCTGCCGCTTTCCCTAGAGCTTGAGGTCTTATATTTATGGCAAATATTACCAGACTTTCAACCTATATAACTAAATTGCACCTTGGAAATGGTTCAAAATGCACTTAATACTCAAGTGTTAAACTTCACACTCACATACCAAAACGCATATTTTAGCAAAAGAAAAAACAATGTACAGGATACCATCAACACCCCCCCCCCCCCCAACCATATGTTCTCATATGAGTTCACATGTTCACACATGTTCTCCTATGATCTCATATAACTGCTCACGAGGACAGACAAGCTAACATTACATATGTGAAGACTTTGTGCTGTAGTTAGAGAACATAAATGCTGACATTGTGTAGTTAGATGTTTGCTGTTTTTCTGTTTACTATTTAATATTTAACTTCTTAGCTTAATCTGTAATGTACAACAGACACTGCACAAAGC
Source organism: Tenebrosternarchus preto (assembly GCA_025802075.1). Classification (NCBI taxonomy): domain Eukaryota; kingdom Metazoa; phylum Chordata; class Actinopteri; order Gymnotiformes; family Apteronotidae; genus Tenebrosternarchus; species Tenebrosternarchus preto. The sequence continues at coordinate 11,431 of JAOYMR010000083.1, forward strand.
TTAAATTCTCCAATTAAGTATGTTTGTGCATCTCACACAGCTCACTTCAGCTTATGGTGAAGGGATCCCTCTTTATGATGAAGGGATCCCTCTTTATGATGAAGGGAACCCTCTTTATGATGAAGGGATCCCTCTTCATGATGAAGGCAGATCTCTATGATGAAAGAATCCCTCTTTATGATGAAAGCAGGTCCCTCTTTATGATGAAGGGATCCCTCTTTATGATGAAAGCAGGTCCCTCTTTATGATGAAGGGATCCCGCTTTACACTTATAAAGATAGAGCTGCGAACCACAGGTCTAAATGATGGTTTCCATATTCACAAAATTTATAAATCACTCCCACTCTCTGCCACTCCTTGGTCTATACTAAAATAAATCACAAATTAAATTATTCTTGTCGAATAAACATTAGGACACATGACTAGTAACATCAGCATGGAGTGTAAATAAATACTGAGCATGTTTTCATGATGTGGTAACTGTCATGAAGTGTGTGATTTTATTCACATGGTTTTAAATGCAGTTTCATATTTCACCCCCCAGTTGTCAGACCAAATTTTGCACCCTGGTGCAAAGGGATGATGGTCTGGTGAATGTGAGCTAAATGGACAATTCTGAATCATGCTGGGCTGCATCACCCAAAGTCGACAGGAAAACACTGAAGCAGATACTTAAAGAACACCAGATCACTGGATCACCAGATCTTTGGTGAAATCACTGGATCACCAGATCTTTGCTAGAACAATAACCACATGAAGTATTGCTGATTTACATCTGACATCAGCATTTTCTAAACAGCCGGTGAATTTGCACTCAGTCAGATTTTGTTCACCATAAAACTAGAAATTACCTCATTATTGCATTTAAAAAGTAACTAATGCACTTAAAAGTAAAGCCATTTTTATTCACTTTTCCCAGCGTAGGGTCCATTACTGTGCACCCCATGAAGGCCAGATCAAACAGCTCTAGACAACTGACTGCTATTTATTTTAATCACTATGATTGCAACACACTGAGTAAAACTGCCCTGCACAGACACAAGTCCTGTATGTACTGCAGGATGAACACAAACCAAGAATATGACTCTTTCAGCAGAAAATTACATTTCCAACCAGATATTGCAAATTAAAATTTAAATGTAGACCAAATTATTCTATTCTTAAATAAATAAATGAGTGAGAGAAACAGAGAGACAGAACTATAACTTTTAGTCAGATGTGCTGAAATGGTTTTAAATATTTCATTAGTCTGAAATAGAGAGGGCTCGTGAATGATATTTGTGAGGCAGATTTCCTCTTTCTTATCTGGTTCATCTTAATGAGAATACTGTTCTTGTTAGGCTTGCTGTTAGAAGCAGTTTTGAGCTGAGAATCATAAGTGTCACGTTTGAGCCCCGGAAGGTTTGCAAAAAGCCGACAGGACTCACGTGTGCGAACGAAAACGAAACCGCTTTATTGTTCGGTTTTGCGTACACCAACATGAACATCAACAACAACGCCAACACCAAAGACCGACAACACATTGTGACACACACACGCTTTTAAACATTCACCCTGACAAGACACAGGTGCGACGTATTACAAACACAACAAGCTCATTCACGCGCCACGCCCATCACCCTCGAACATACACACACGCTCATTCATACAACACGACAACAGAACACACCTCCACACAGACACACCCACACAGACACGAGACGGGGAAGGCGGCCAGGGCGGACACCGTGACAATAAGAAACTCTTCACAATTTATTTAACATCTATGAATTGAACTAGAGTTCCAAAATAAAACTTCCAAGGGATTTATTTATTTATTTATGGCTCTATAGAACATTCACCCTAAGTTAGACGGCCAGTTTAATTGGAGAAACTTTAACTAAGAACACATACACTGTTTAGTAACAATGTTGTGTAGTATGCAAAGCGTCCATTACTGTCCAGTGGTCTTGTGCAGACAGAGCCATGAGCACTGTGGCCCGGTGAAAGGGTGTAGGCAGGGGTTAGGCATGAGGGCTGATGAGAGGCAAAGGCAGGAGGGTAAAGGCAGGAGCCTGGCCTGGAAGCCGGTGAGGGTGGAGGCAGGAGTCTGGCATGGGGGCCAGTGAGAGGAGGCAGGACTTTGGCATGAGGACTGGATTCCCATGCACTCTTTAATCTTTCTGCAGATTGCATCAGGAGGGGAGATGGCATGGGGTGGTGGTGCAGGGCGACTGTGAGGGAGTTGGAGGTTGTGCTTGGGGTGTGGAAAGCAGGCGGTAACGTTATTTATTTATTCATTCATTCACTTACTTATTCATGGGGTGAAAGTTCAGTCACGGTTTGCTTTTTGAAGGGTGGTGTTGCATCTGCAGGAGATACTTTTACTGTTTGGGGAAGGAGTTTTCTGTTTAAGAGGTCTAATTAGGATGCTAAAACATCACGTTTTGAAAGTATGATTCTAAAAAGGCAGAGCTCGACTTCAAAATAGCATTTCTGTTTGATCAAAGAAGACGATGCACTAGATCAAAGGACGTTCAAGTGCTTCTCGTGTCGTACATGAGCAATGTGAACTCAAACAGAGATAAAAAAGAGTCATAATATGTTTACATGAATATCTGATCTGGGATCTAATTCCCATGGCATCCGTAGTCACAGAGACCTTTACCCCTCAACAAGAGACACACAAGTCTGGCTCAGAAGACCTTGAACATGAAACTGCTCATGTGGACAGGTTTTTCCACACACTTTGCAAGGTTGCAGTGTGTGACAGAAGAGGAGAGTGAGAGAGGAGGAGAGTAAGAGTGAAGGAGAGTGAGAGAGGAGGAGAGTGAGAGTGAAGGAGAGTGAGAGAGGAGGAGAGTAAGAGTGAAGGAGAGTGAGAGATGAGGAGAGTGAGAGAGGAGGAGATTGGAGTTTGAGGGCACTGGGGGGAGGGTGGAAGTCTTTTCTGGTGTGGTGTGTCAGAAGGGCTCTTCATGTAATCACCTGTGCTTTAGCACAAGCCTGCTGTGGCTCTCTGAGCCAAGTGCATGTCTGTCCCATGGTAAGGAGGAGAGACCCAGGACAGCACACTCCTAGCATAGCGCACTCCTAGCTGGACACTGTGCAAGCAGGTGTGTGTCTGGTGTGAATTGTTCATATTTTCATGATGTGGTGCAGCACAGTGACAGTTCCATCATGGCAGGAACAATTCACAGACAAGGAAACAGACACACAGGGCAATTCAGTGTTGGTGAAGTACAACCAAAATACATGATGCTCAGATGAATATTCAACTTTACTATGATGAGAATAAAGATCATAAAGATCTACATATGTGATATGATCAATTAAATCGTTTAAATTATATAATATATGACCATGTGTAAAGACATGTTAAAGGTCAGATTCCTTAAGATTTTTGAAAGTCATTTGTAGTTGTCACGGTGTCCGCCCTGGCCGCCTTCCCCGTCTTGTTTCTGTGTGGGTGTGTCTGTGTGGAGGTGTGTACTGTTGTCGTGTCGTATGAATGAGCGTACGTCTGTGTTGGTTTCGTGAATGTTCGTCGATGTTCGTGGATGCTTGTTAGTGTACGTTCGTTATTGTTATTCGTTTCACCTGAGTCTCGTTAAAGGTGTGTGTATATGAGCGTGTGCATGTCACTGAGGCTGTATTCGAAATGGCATACTACATACTACTCGCGTACTGAATTTGGCTAAATCCAGTATGCAGTATGCAGTAT
>JAOYMR010000084.1:0-10511 GCA_025802075.1 Tenebrosternarchus preto
TATACCAATCACCTCCTCTGTGTATACCAATCACCTCCTCCTCTGTGTATACCAATCACCTCCTCCTCTGTGTATACCAATCACCACCTCCTCTGATGCTCTTGGTTAAAGTTGTCCATATACAGCATGGGTAAAGGAACACTTCGCCCTGTCCTTGACCATTTAAATAGGTGTACGCTCCGGGGAACGTTCTGTGTAAGCCATTCCCTGTAGATCGACTCAAACATGTACACCTTCAGGCCAGAAGTCTTGGTTGCTTGAGCAGACTCCAATTAGCTTTCACAACTACGGTTCTCCATTACATTTTCCTCCACCACTGGGTTGGAATTTATTTTCAGAATAAACTTGTCACTGAAGCAAAAATGCTTGTGTGGACAGGGTGTGTGTGTGTGTGTGTGTGTGAGGTTGTAATATCTATTAGCAACTTCTTGAGCTGCATGTAGAGTCTCATCTCTTCAGGGAGTGTGTGGGGCACCTGTTAGGGTGTTATGTGTTTGGGGTGTGTGTGTGATGGAGTGTTATGTCGTTGGGGTGTGTGTGAAGGAGTGTTATGTGTTTGGGGTGTGTGTGATGGAGTGTTATCTCTTTGGGGTGTGTGTGATGGCATCTCTTTGGTATGTGTGTGGTGCTGTGGGTGTGAGATGGTATCTCTTTGGTATGTATGTGGTGCTGTGGGTGTGAGATGGTATCTCTTTGGTATGTGTGTGGTGCTGTGGGTGTGAGATGGTATCTCTTTGGTATGTGTGTGGTGCTGTGGGTGTGAGATGGTATCTCTTTGGTATGTGTGTGGTGCTGTGGGTGTGAGATGGTGTCTCTTTGATTCATGATTCATATATTTGTGACTGTATTTCTTTGCGTCTGTACGGGGCATGACACTGTAGAGACCATAGTTGGGGTGGGGGGGAGTCTTTGTGCTATTTTGGGCCCATGTGTTTGTATTCAGGGGTGTGCTGTTATTTTGGAGGAAGAGTCTGCATGAAGGGACTCATGAGGTGGCTGGACTGCAGACTCCTGGGTCTAATTGGTGGAGAAATATGAGGCCCTCAGAGAGCAGACGGGGGGACAGCTATCTGAACAGGGGCTCTGATCTGATTACAGGCAACACACCCTCCCCTGCCATCTGTGCTCAAAGCAAACATTCCTATGAGACAGTCTTAGCCACCAGAAACACAACTGATTTAAAGCCATTTACAGAATTAACTCTGCCTACCCAAAATGAGGATATCTGATATATGTGGCAACCCTGCTCTAAAACACAATTAAACTCTCATGGTGAGAGGCATTCATAATAGACCTTCCAATCACTTATGGCCCATTTAAAAGTATTAATACTCCAGAGAGTATTAATACTCAAGCCAGCACCAGTCATGTAATTTACTAAATGGAACTAAATTAATTGGGAGTTTATGCAGAGGAGAATCAGGGGACATTTTTTGGAACATAGATTGTATGCAAAATCACAGAAAACATCAGGACTTTTGAGAAGTTGTATCTGAGCTGCAGTCTGAGATACAGTCAGTTAAAGCAGGTGAGAGGCTCAGAGAGACTCATCCGGTAGAGATCAGCACATACGCTTTTCATTTACTCCTTTGCAAGGACATCAGACAGAACTGAAATCAGTTGGCAAGGTGATAAATCACATTAGAGCCAAATATTCCCAGACATTGAGTGCATGATAACGGGCTCTGCGTCGTGGTGCAGTGGAAGATGGTTCCAAGGAGGGACTGGACAGTGGTGTAGATACACACACACACACACACATACATACAGATACAAACACATCCACACTCAGATACACACACACACACACACACACACACACACATACAGATACAAACACATCCACACTGATACTGGTTTCTAGGCAGGACAGCCCAGTGGTGTGAAACACACTAGAACTGGAGATGGTTTTTGTTAATGAATATTGATAAGGTGGGTGTGGTTAACTCAGTAATGTATGACAGAAATGTGCAGCCATGTTGCCATGCAGACAGCAGGGAAGTGTGGAAGGAGAGAGAGAGAGAGAGAGGGAGAGAGAGAGGACTGAAGAAAAGAGTAATAAAGACAGAGAGATTAAACAGGCTCATACGAGAAAGATAATAAAACTGCACCAAGCAGCAGTGTCTGACACACACACACACACACACACACACACACACACACACATTCACAAACAGAGATACACACCTACAAACCTACAGGCAAAGATACCAGCATAGCCAAACATAGATACATACATACACACACATGCACATACACATACATGCACATACATTCAACTGTCCCAACACCTGTCCAAACACCTGTCCAAACACCTGCCTACACACCTGTCCAAACACCCGCCTACACACCTGTCCAAACACCTGCCTACACACCTGTCCAAACACCTGCCTACACACCTGTCCAAACACCTGTCCAAACACCTGTTTACACACATGTCCAAACACCTGCCTACACACCTGTCCAAACACCTGCCTACATACCTGTCGATCTTCAAAAGAGGACTTAAAAAAGGAGTTGAAAAAAAGCTGCTGAAATACACAGTGTACTTTGGGTGTGGAAGAATTGGAGGTGCAGGGAGGGCTGAGAGCATGAGGGAGGGGCAGGAGAGGCAGGGGGCAGAAGGGCAGAGGGGCAGGAAGGGTAGGAAGATTGGGTCCGGGGGGAGGGAGCAGTGGAGGGGAGAGGCGGGTTTATTCCATCAGCTGTGAACTTCGTCCCTGGAAACAACACTGTTTGAAAAACAGCCCCGTCTCCAGGTAACCGTCGAGGCTTTTCATCAGGCACAGGTCCAAAGCAGTCTCCTCCGGGCAAAACCCCACGTCCATGAAAAGGTTTCCTCATGGGTTAATCCTGCCGGCCTCGCGAAGCAAAACTCCACAGCCAGGATGAAGAAGTGCCCAAGTGTGTTTGCTAAGCTCAGGGTTACAAAACACTAACAGAACCAAAGTGTCAGAGTCAATAACGTGGGGAAGGGGGCTGGAGCCCTGGGGAGGCAGCGGTGGTGAGGCTGCTGTGGGGGGGTCCAGTGCTCAGGACACGGCCTGTTTACTGACCTTGGAGCTGGGAGGAGCGCGGACGTACCACCTGCAGTCCACTGCCTCCCCCGGTGAGGCCTTGCCCTCTTGGGTGATCTGCTGCGATTCAATAATGCCTTCAGGTCCACCCATCTCAAATTCACAAACTATAGAGAGAGAGAGAGAGAGAGAGAGAGAGAGAGAGAGAGAGAGAGAGAGAGAGAGAGAGAGAGAGAGAGAGAGAGGAACAGGCAGAGGAGGGTGGGAGAGAGAGACAGAGAGAGACATAGAGAGAGTCAGAATGAAAGAGAGAGAGAGAGGGAGTCAGAGAGAGAAGGAGAGAGAGAGGGAGAGAGAGGGAGATATTAGGGCTGGTGTTTGTGAGGTGTGTGTGTGCTGTGGTGTGTTAAGGACACTGTGGTACTTACAGGGTAGTGGCTTGGGGACACCCATGTCTTTAAAATCAGGATCTACAATCAGAATCAAAAACACACTTTAGTACAAAATGAGAATAAACACTGGTGTGATATTAGTCTTCTGTCTTTGACATGATGGTGTGTCACCATCATAATTTGCTAAATTGAAACACAAAGCACATGGAGAGGACCTGGAGGTGTAATGAAACAGTCCTTTTATTAGTCCATTAGTTAATTAATTAGTCCATTAATTATTTAAATTAGAAAGAGCTTCATGAAATTGGTCGACGTTGCCCAAGTCAGGCCTTTGTTCTGCAGGTATTCTCCACTTTCTTTGTAAGAGTGGTGCAGTGCTACAGGAACTACAGGTACAGCGCGGTTGGAGTTACAGATCTGGGTACACTGTAGCACAATCACACACACAGCTCCACTGGACTCTATCACACACACAGATCCACTGGACACGCACACACACACAGCTTCACTGGACTCTTTCTCAGATTTTACAGGCAGACCAACTACTCAAAGACACTGCTGTTCACAGATGCATGAATTTAGGAATCAGTGAGGATAATGTTCATGGTTTTAAAGTCAATGTTTTATTTTGCTTGCAGCATTTAAGGATGTTTTAGAGCAGAGATACTAAGACCTGCTTCATCAAATGTGTTTAAGCAGAGAAAAGAAAGAAAGAGCTTGATTGCTAATGAAGCTAACAATCCATGGAAGCTAGCAGGCCCAATTAGCATATTCTGATTTGCATAATTCTAATTGGCAGGTATCCACTTTCATGTGTTCCTGGCTGTGCAGAGCTGTGCCATTGTGCCTAATGCATGTGTTCATGTGTTCTTGTGTTCATGTGTTCATGTGTTCTTGTGTTCATGTGTTCACGTGTTCTTGTGTTCATGTGTTCATGTGTTCTGGCACATATAGAGGACAAATATGGCAGGATTTTACAGCAGGATGTTAGCTAGCTGGAGTCTTTCAACATACCCTCTATCTATCTTTCTTTCTCACTCTCACACACACATCCCCCCCCCCCCCCACACACACACAATAGCTTTGGAAGATGGCAGTTCCTGTTACCCCTGTGCCCTGATGCCCATACCTACACAAGCACCCAAACTCACACGTCAGGACGGCAACTGACCTGGAGTCAGCTTTGTCTAACAGCTCTGTCTGGAAGAGCCAGGTGACTACGCCTACAGCTACACGAGCACCTCAAACCCAAATGTTAGGATGCCGGCTGACCTGGAATCAGCTTTGACTAACCCCGTGCTCACCTAAGCCGTGCTTATGTGCAATCATTCTAGATCCTTCTGTACTGCACAGAAACGCAGCTCTGCTCCGGCAGTGGTGGGCTCAAGAACATCGGTGTGCTTCCAGAATGGGAATGTCTGGAGCATGTGAGCACCCTGTCCACAGAGCGTGTGAATACATACAGCTCAAGCTTCTCTGCTCTGCCTGACTACTGCACTGAGGATTCGGATCAGGTCACGACCTGGACTCCCATCCTAACCAGCTACAGAGCAGGAATAATGAAAGACTGGTATTACAGAACAAGGGTGAAAGAGAAGGAAGAGAGAGAGAGAGTGGGAGAGAGAGAAAGAAAGAGATGGAGAGAGAGTGGGAGAGAGAGAAAGGGGGGGAGAAAATTGCTATATTAAATGAAGTTCACTGACAGTAAGAAGATGAGATGTGTGATCAAAGGCAGGACTGGTGTGGAAATGGGAGCAGGAGTGTGGATTTACATTCCCAACCAGACTGTGAGCTCTCCTTCAACTACTGAACACTAAACACTGAACACTGAACCGCACTGAGCTCTCCTTCAACTACTGAACACTAAACACTGAACACTGAACCAAACTGAGTACTCCTTTAACTACTGAACACTAAACACTGAATGAAGGATCTGGGCTACACGTGGGAAATACCCAGGCGAAGGGTGAACGTCACAGAGGCCCTAGAGAACCCTGCATCACCCTGTCACCACACACGTAACGTCTCGCTGCTTATATCAGCTGGTTATATACTCCAGCTGCTTCTCTCTCTCTCTCTCTCTCTGAACACACTCATTTAAGGAGATTCCATCCAAGCTTTCTTGTCTGATAGTCTCAAATCTCTCGTTCACTCAGTCTCTGGTTTTCACAGCGAGAGGAGACAGCTGTGTTCTCTGATCAGTTACCATCTAATGATCTAGTGTGAGAGGCTCTAACCCTGTGTTCTTCTCAGGTGGTGTGCAGGTGGAGAGTTAGGTGGAGGTCTCCTGCTCCCTGTGCTGGCGCTCAGAGACCAGCACTTACACCAGCAGCCTGAACTGTCAATCACCGCCGGAGAGAAGCGGCCTACTCACAGAACCACCGGAGATTCCAAATTACAATGAGCCAATATGACCTGCGCTCTAGTTAACACGGTCAGTGCAGAGAGGGAAGCGTCTGGTGTTCGAGAGGGAGGAGGAGAGTCATGTGGGTGTGTGAATGCGCGTGTATGTGAGTGTGTGTGTATGCACACTATGGTGATGGCACCTCATTAAATACACTATTTGGGTGGTGACCTCTGAGCATCACCCGACCTGCAGTAGAATGCCCAGTTGTGCACGTGTGCTCACACACTAGTGTTGAGTTGTGCACACATACACTAGTGCTCAGTTGTGCACTTGTACACACTTACATAGGTGCTCAGTTGTACATGTGTACAAACACATACACTAGTGCACAAGCATGCATGCACACACAAGAGCGCTAACGTACAGATATGCTAGCACACACAGGCCTGGGACTCTTTTCAGCAGTGGTTGTGTATATTTTTTGGGTGGGAGGTGCTGGAGTGAGAAAATCAAAGTGGCAGTTGGTTAATGGAAAAGGGACCTTGGGGTCACGAGAGCTGGTTACTCCACTGATTTATGGGCCGTATTTGGCACGGCTAAACTCCGAGCATGCGGAGCTCATCGAGGCAGTAAACCTGTGTGAGACAGAGCCTCGCTGTCAGGATGGAGAACGAGCAAAGCTGCTTCTCACCTCAGTGACATGGGGAAGCTGTGACAACACCAGAAAAGAACAACCTCCGTCAAAAGACCGGAGAACAGAAGTCAGAGCTCATACTGAATCAGCAGGTGGTGGTGGTGGTGGTAACATGTCTGTGTCCAGGCTGCGAGAGGAACTGACCTGTAACACAGGTGTGAACCTCTCCAGCAGGGGGCAGAAGAATGAAACAATGACATCGTGAGTTAACATGTATAACTGCAAAACCACTGGGAGTTGCTCAGGTTTTACAATATTGTGTGTGTGTGTGTGTGTGTGTGTGTGTTTGTGTGTGTGTGTGTGTGTGTGTGTGTGTGTGTGTGTGTGTGTGTGTATTTATGTGTGTGCATGGTTGCACGTGTTTGTGTGTGCACATGTGTATGAAACTGCATGTGTGTGTGTGTACTCACTATTAATCCAGTAAAATCATATTAGGCACTAACCCATGTCACAGAAGAATGTTAATCTGAATATACATCACTACCAATAAACCTGTTAACAGTACAGAATAAAAGCCCCAGAATAAAAATATAATCTCCACATTTACAACATAAATATTTTTGTTTATTATAATCCAAATATTATGTTTGCACTAACAATAACCCTAACAAAAAGAGATCATTAAAGCACTGAGATCTTAATGCATGTGTTTTGGATTAAGATTTTTTAACTGTATAAATGATTTCTCACTGTATTTGTATTTTTTAGCCATTGTGAAGTAGAAAGTGCAAACATGATCTGTCCCAGGATCTGTGGTTCAGAAAAGTGCTCACCATCCACACACCTCCACCTACAATGTCATCACCATCTACACACCTCCACCCACAACATTATCACCATTTACACATCTCCACCCACAATGTCATCACCATCCACAAACTTCCACCAACATCCTCACCACTCTCACACCTCCAGATTAATAAACACATGCACATTTGTTGTAATCATAATGACCAGCTAACCTTGGTGTGGATCACATACCACCACACACACTCTCCTCTGTACATCCTATACACACGTACATCCACTCCTGAATACACCCTATATTTGTAAAGTACACTCACACTTCTCTCTGTACCAGTGAAACCGAGCGCTTCCTGCCATTTCCTTATAAGGACGTCCAATAGCTCCATTTACTGACTGTGCTGACTACATTTCCCAGAGGCCTTGTTTCTTTCTGGCGGCCTCCTAGTGACATTTAAGAAGCTGACTAATTAATATCTTCCAAGTTGCTAAATTGGTTGATCAAACTAATGAATTACTTCAATTAATCAGTGCCAGACTCTGATAGAGGCCCTCGCCTTCCCCTCTGGCACCACAGACTCCCAGTTCATACCATGACTTCCCAACAGAAGGCACTTGAGCTACTAACACACACACACACACACACACACACACACACACACACACACACACACACACACACACACTCTCTCTCTCTCTCTCTCTCTCTCTCATTGGTCATTGGTTCAGATCTACCTCACTCCATTCACACTCATATGCTGTTCATTGGTAATGGTAATACGCCCTTGGACCTTTCTTATTTTAATATAAAATTGTAATATTATACTATGAACACGAGTACTGCAGAAGTTCAGAGATAAATGCAGTGTTTAGAGAATGACAGTGTTTAGAGAATAACAGTGTTTAGAGAAAACCTAAAAGTGTGTTTAGAAAATGCCAAACAGTATGTTTCATGGAGCAAAGGAAATAAAATTAGATGGAGCTTAAATGTAGCGACAGAGGAGGATGATTTAACTGTAGATGAGTTAACTGTAGATGAGTTAACTGTAGATGAGTTAACTGTAAATGATTTAACTGTAGATGATTTAACTGTAGATGAGTTAACTGTAGATGATTTAACTGTAGATGAGTTAAATGTAGATGATTTAACTGTAGATGATTTAACTGTAGATGAGTTAACTGTAGATGATTTAACTGTAGATGATTTAACTGTAGATGAGTTAACTGTAGATGATTTAACTGTAGATGAGTTAACTGGTGAGATAATATTCAGCAGTGTGCTGAAAAACTGTCATCAGCAGTTATCAGGGGATATTTGTTTTGTGCTGTTGCCCAACTCCTCAGGATATGAAGCTGTGTCCTCTCTCTGGCTGCATACTCCACTGTTAGGGAACCTCAACATACTGCCTGCCACAATCTGAGGAAACAGTCTGCGCTCAGGGCCCAGGGAATGACACCATCCATCCTTCACCTTTTAATTTCCACTGGAAAACATCGGATGAAACGCCCTTAAAGTCCTGCTCTCAGAACAAATCACAGACACGCCCCCTCAACGATCGACCTGTTATTTCAGCTACTGGGTGAGCCTTTATTCTGATTTTCCTGGAAAGAAATGTGGGTGGAGCTTGGGGGTTGCGTAATTGATATCAGCCAATAACATCCACCTCTCACTGTGCTCTGAGCCATCTGACAGGCAGCTGTTCATGTGTATGTGTTTCTGTTTAAACATCCCTCTCCCCAGCTACAATCAACTCTATTCTCATCCTGATCATGCAATAAATGAACACTACAGTAACGTTCACACCAGTTCTACACGTGAGAAAGTTGGAAATGGAGCCAGAGCTCACAGGAATATTGCCAAAGGTAATTAAAGTATTTGATTGCATTTTTCAGATTGCTTTGTTTGTCTGTTTGTTTGTGTGTCGCTATGACGAGTCTGTAAATCAGATAGCAAAGCTTATTTTCAGATTCAGTGCCTTCCAGCAATGCTAGAGCAGAGCAGCTTCTTTTTTTTCTCAGCTTGCATGAGTAAACCAACAAACTAATAAATGCAATACAAACACAAACCAGAAGGCTTGAACACTTCTGGAACAACCTGACAAGACGAGACAAGGAGGCATAAGAAGAGGATTAAACATCTGGCTTGCCTGGACTGAGGGACTAGAGCTGGTGGGAGTGGCTTGAGCTAAGGGCTGCTGGTGGGTGTGGCTTGAACCCAGGGCCGCTGGTGGGCGTGGCTTAAGCTCGGACCAGTGGCGGTATGTGTGAGGCAAGCCGTGTCCTTGGACAGCGAGGAAATCAGGCAAGAAGAACTTAAACTGAACTTTTAACTTGTGAATTCTTTATGATTTCATTATTTAATTCAAATAGCTTTATAGATTTGAAGTTTTTGTTGAAGATGGAACAAAACTAAGAGGTGAAATGGGCAGGATCCCTGTGGGCTGTGTTAGAAACCTCTGTACCAGACCAAGAGCACTAAGTATCAGCTCAAATCCCCATCATGCTTTGGGCTCTGTACCAGACCATAAAGGCTTCCTATCAGCTCAAATCCCCGTCATGCTTTGGGCTCTGTCAACAACTCATAAAGCAGAAGTCTGTCTCAGAGAGGAGTTGCTGGCTTTTCATTTCCAGTGTTTGGCCCAAGATCTTCTGCTCTGTTCAGACTTTCAATCTCTCACCAAAACAGAGGCAACATTCACTCCAAATACTGCACAAGTGCATTTATGTCTGCATTAAGAAAATGACACCAATCCACATCCCATCACGCTGATATTGGGCCAAAGCAGACAGATGAGACAGAGCTTTACAGGACTGCCATTACAGCAACTACAAGTCCATTACAAGACCTGGCAGAGTCTGTGGCTGTCTTAAGCACTTTATATGTTTTTACAGCAGCTTAAACAACATTTCTCTTAAAAACAAACAACCAAAAAAACAAACAAACAAACCAAAAAAAAAAAAAAACAGTACTGGTAAATAAACCCAAAGAAGAAATGTTTGCTCAGGATGACGTGTATCTATAACAGAGTTTAGGATCCTTGGAAACTATCCTGTAGTACAATTAACTGACAGTTTTAATTGATACTAAGCAGAAATACAAATAAGTAGAAACAGAGAGACGTTCTTTAGATGCGTATAGAGATAAAAGCAGGTCTACAGGCTTTCAGATGAAGTGTGGACCTTGTGATGCTTTTGACTCACCCTCTCCTCTTTGACTCACCCTCTCCTCTTTGACTCACTCTCTCCTCTTTGACTCACCCTCTCCTCTTTGACTCACTCTCTCCTCTTTGACTCACCCTCTCCTCTTTGACTCACTC
>JAOYMR010000085.1:0-15090 GCA_025802075.1 Tenebrosternarchus preto
GATCGGAGGGGCTGGGATGTGTGTATCAGAGGGATGATAAAGTCCTAATATATATATATATATATATATATATATATATATATATATAAGGCCTTTCTGATTTCTCTATTTAATTAAAGTAAATTTCACAAAAACCATAAAAGCACCAACTCAGATTTTCTTTCCTTCTGTGGGTTCACCTGTTCTTTCATATGTGTGTTGGCAGGTCTGATCATCGATGCATTTGGAGAACTGAGAGGTCAGCAGGACCAGGTGAAAGAAGACATGGAGGTAGGGATCAGACATGGAGGTAGGGATCAGACACAACACGAGTCTAAAACAGACACAGAGGCCATGCAGCATTGAGTCTAATTTCATAAACTCTCGACTCTCACCATTCGTCTTGATGAAACACTCAAGTGAAAACAATGCACTTAAGAATCATTTAACAGGAATCTAATCAGTACGTTAAAACTCAATGACAACTATAGCAGCAATAATAACAGTAATTTGATCTGAATGTTGGCCATCTAAATTTAGTTGGTCTGGGGCTTGTAATATCTTATATAACACCATCATACTATCTTATGTAACACTATCATATATCTTATCTTATATAACACTATATCATACTATCTTATGTAACACTATATCATATACTATCTTATGTAACATTATATCATACTATCTTATGTAACACTCATATATCTTATCTTATGTAACACTATATCATATAATATCTTATAATATCTTATATAACACTATCATACAGTTTTTTGTAATACTATATCACATACTATCTTATGTAACACTATCATATACTATCTTATGTAACAGCATATGAGAAAGTATCTTAAGTAACACTATATTACTTTCTTTCTCATATATCATACAGTTTTTTGTAATACTATATCACATACTATCTTATGTAACAGCATATGAGAAAGTATCTTAAGTAACACTATATTACTTTCTTTCTCATATATCTTACAGTTTCCTTCTTATTCTGGGATTTCCTTGGTTTTTAGGAGGGAAAACCCACTACATTGTTTTGAAGCTCCATTTAATTTAAGAGACGAGATATTACCCATGAACACCCCTTTTTCATATCTGTAGTCCTGAGTCTCCTGGAGCCTTTTATTCTCTTTTGTAAACTTTTAATAATAATCCTGCATATGAAGGCCCTCCTGCCTGTTCAGCAGACTAAGGGAACAACCTCCAAACCTCAAAATAAACCTGTATATAAACTTGTATATAAACTCGTATCTAAGCCTATATATAAACCTGTATATAAGCTTGTATGTAAATCCATATATAAACCTTTATACAAATATAAGGGCATATAATCATATATAAGGTGATTAAATGGAGTAAACAAAGCCTCTTTTCTCTTAACATCCCACATATCACTGTGTCCACAGCTTGTTATTGTGTCTGCTAGGTGAGAAACTGTGAGAAAGTATCTGTTATATTGTTATATAGTATCTGTTATATTGTTATTACTGTGTACTGGATGGAGTGGAAATGCTGTTTTGTTCTGTTCAATTCCTGCCTTCTGTGAACTGATCAAGGACAAATTATGTTCCTGTGTCTGTATTTTCCCTTTACATTGTATAGATGCTTCCTGGTCATAGTCACATGACCAGGGGCTGAATGCTCTTTGATAATCCTGTGTTTTCTATAGTCTAGTCCTGGATTTGAGACCACATGTTTACTGAGTGTCAGTGGGAGTGAGTCATTCCCGTTCTTCTTTTCCATATCCAGATTTATTTCCGTTCTCTTTCCCACTGAAGATTCTTTTGAAAATACTTGTTTTGTGGTGTAGTTCTTATCATGAGCTGCATCTGGGCAAACAGACTCAAAGTAGCCCCTTAATATCACTTAATATCACTTAATATCACTTCATATCACTGGGAGCGAGTTATTCTCGTCCTTCCAGTGACATTATTATTCACAACACCATTTCCATTCTCTTCCCTTCTGCAGACGAAGTGCTTTATCTGTGGCATTGGGAGTGATTACTTTGACACAGCTCCCCATGGCTTCAAGTCCCACA
Organism: Tenebrosternarchus preto; assembly: GCA_025802075.1. Classification (NCBI taxonomy): domain Eukaryota; kingdom Metazoa; phylum Chordata; class Actinopteri; order Gymnotiformes; family Apteronotidae; genus Tenebrosternarchus; species Tenebrosternarchus preto. The sequence continues at coordinate 2,036 of JAOYMR010000085.1, forward strand.
CTGTGCAGGAACACAACCTGGCCAACTACCTGTGAGTAGGACTGCCACTGCAGGAAGACTTCACCCTGCCCACTGATCTCAGACCAGTCAAACCCCTCAAATTCATTCTGCAACTGGCTACTGTTCTCATTAATTTCAAAACACATGATTTACACATGAACTGCAAATATTACAATTATTTCAAGTGGCACAAGACACAAATGAAAGATGAACTTTTTTTTTGCAATGATTTCGCTCTAAATCTGTAACAGCATCACTCAGCCAATCAAAAGTAAAACTAATTGACCTGCAAGTTAATGAATATGGCTTGTAAACACGTCTGGTTTTAATATGAATTCCTGCCCCCCCAGGTTCTTCATGATGTATCTCATCAATAAAGATGTGACAGAACACACTGGCCAGGTAGGAATCTCGCTCTAGGCCATCTGTCTCACCTGCGTAAACTTCACTGGGGAAATCCCCTTAGCTACAGCACCATGGATTTACCATATGGCTCTTACAATACCGACATATTAAACCTGGATCTTTGGAATTTAACAAAAGAAACAACCCATCACTGTTTAGCAAAAAAAAAATATATATATTAGTTTTGGATCAAGCCACTGTGAAGTGAATACTGATCTAGTAAGGTCTTAGGACTTTTTTCTGTGAATGTGTCCTTTTTCAGCTAAGCTTCACCAAGCCTGCTGATATATATGGTGATCTCAGTAAACCCCCAATGATCCTGCCTCCCTTTCTGAACAGGAGTCCTACGTATGGAAGATGTACCAGGAACGCTGCTGGGAATTTTTCCCAGTCGGGGACTGCTTCCGCAAACAGTATGAGGATCAGCTCAGTTAGGAGGTTCCTGAAACTATTTACATGGAGTTACTCTCACAGGTATGAGCTATGGAGAGCGTTCCAGCTGTGGAGAACATTCCAGCTAAAGAGAACATTCCCATGTACTTCCCAACACTGTGGATGAATGCTACTCCATTCATGGCCCTCATCTACTGCACCTACTTATATCTGGGCAGCATCGTTAGAGATCCTGGATTCTACAGTAGGATTGTTTTTTGGTTTGCTGTCTCTTTCTCACAATGGATACTGCTTTGTTTATTTTGTTCACTGTTTATTTGTTTCACTGATGCATTGTCGGTATGCAAAAAGCTTTAGCTCTGCCTTAATCCTGTTCATCTGCACACTGTCAACGTCTATAAACAAAAACAGACATTTAAAAACGGCCCTGCATTACTGGTGTTTGGGTTGAATTTCCAGTGTGTTTGTGAGTTCATCTGTGTGGCTGATGAAGTGCCCTGCTTTGCTCTCCAGCCCTCAGGCACGTTCTTTGCTATTTGTGAAAAGTGTGCATAACTTACAGTTCCAGAATTCGTTCAGTCAGCCAGCATATTTGCTTAATCCATGTCATGGGATTTAGCACCTCCAAGACTTTGTTTTGGTTAATCAGTCAAATCCGATATAATATTCTCCGTTTTGCAGTTATGCGGATTAAGATGATGACCAGGTTGGGCTTCCAAATCACTTCAAACTTAGAAAGTATGGAAAACTCAACCTTGTTATAATGTGTTCAATTTCTTTGTGAAATTATAAAATACAAATGAAATTACATTCATATTATTTGTCTCATTCAATTCATATATGTCTATGTATTTTTTTAATGTATTTTTTAATATGGATTTTTTGTAGCCGTGTGAACAGGTAAAACAAACTGATCAGATCTGAGTGGTGGTGTCTCGAGCTGCTCAGTTGTGAAGGTACTGAATGTAGCATGACTGTTTAATTGTTACCCCATTCTTCTACAGTAGAGAACATGCTTTCATGTTCACATTCAAACGGATTATCCTGTTCCAGTTCACTGCTGCGCTTTTTGCTCGTTTGTATTTGTGTTCTCTCTCTTCCTCTCTTTATATCCTTCTGTTTCTCCCTCATTCTATGTCTTGCTCTCCCTATCTCTCTCCCTCCCTCCATCTCTCCCTCTCTCTCTCTTCCTTCCACCGTCTCTCTCTCTCTCTCTCTCTCTCTCTCTCTCTCTCTCTCTCTCTCTCTCTCTCCTCCTCCTCCCGGTGTCTCTCTCTCTCTCTCTCTCTCTCTCTCTCTCTCTCTCTCTCTCTCTCTCTCGTCTCTCCAAGCATCAGGTATCATGAGCATGAAATTAAACAGTGATGCTTCTGCGTCACACATGGTCTCTCAGGTCTGTGCCACCCTAGCTGTCCACCGGCCGATCCCGCCAGCAGTCAAACTGCTCAAGCCGTGTGTGTGTGTGTGTGTGTGAGAGAGAGAGTGTGTGTGTGTGTTCTGCTGATATAAACCTCATTATCAGCAAGACAAAGAACAGAGCATCTTATTATCTGTATCTTTAGAGCGAGAACGTGAGATGGACACAGAGATGGGAAGTGAGAGAGCCAGACCTGGTCATAATCTCCACAAACATGATCTCCAGACTTCTCTCATTTCTCTTGGTTGTTCTTGCAGCCTGTTCTCCAGGGCTCAGTGTTCTGGCATAAATAAGGATTAAGTTTTCACTGACCGTGGTAAGAAAACACTCTTCTGATTCGCTTTTAATGAAGGCAAACCACAATGACCTAACAAACCAGATCCCACCAAACTATGTTCTCTCTTCCTGTCTAGAGTTTGTAACCTTTCCACCATCAATCACAACAGATCTGTCTTTACATGTGTTGTTTAGAAGGCAGTGCAGTCTACTGTAAGATGAAGGACCACCTGCTAGGATGATGATGGTCCTCTTTAACCACTGATGTAACTATCATGGTTGCCAATATGAGTGGTAGGGACTTGCACTCGTTTATGATGGATGGCAGAGATGTGGTATTCTGGGTAATGTAGTGTGTGGTATTCTGGGTAATGTAGTGTGTGGTAGTCCAGAAGAGTCCAGGTGCTGCTGCAACTCCTGTAGCAGCATTTGTTTTCCTATTTCTTTTTTTTTCACTATATTTTGTCTCATAATGAAAGTACACACTAAAATTCTGTCTGTTGAGTTTCCTGCTTTTCCATCCAGGAAGAAATTATTCATATTAAACGTAAACCTGAGGACACATCGGCGCGATTAGGTCTGTCACGTTCCCAGCAGCAGACAGTGAGGTTTGGTTTAATGAAAAATGAACTAAAGACAAAGATGACCAGAGAAACAAAACACGTGATTAGACCAGAGAAACAGAACGCGTGCGATTAGACCAGAGAAACAAAATGCGCGCGATTAAACCAGAGAAACAGAACACGCGCGATTAAACCAGATCCAGAAAGACAACTTGAGGTTTCCTGAGGTTTCTTCATCTCCACAACATGGACGCCTAAACAATAGAAAATAACTGCAAAGGTGTAATTTAATGAATCTTAATAACAACAGAATCGGAGCTAAAGTGCACACAGGTGATGGAGGGGTGTGCGCACAGGTGATAATCCATCCTCTCAGCTCTTCAGGTACACATACTTTCTCTCTAGATGGGCAGGAGGTCCAGGGTCCCTAGCAGAAGCCTTTGAGATCTTGAGCCATCAGGCCTGTGTGAGGCATGATGGTGGCAGGTCTGGAGTTCCTATGCTCTGATTTGTACATGTGGGACAGAAACTTGGTCTTGATGATCTGGTGAAGAACCACCTGGTCTGGCAAGGATTGAAGCACTGGATGTGGCAGATGTACTTGAGCTTTCAGTGATCCATATCCAAACAAAGCCAGCATCTCCACTGCTCGAGGGAACGATGGTGTTGAACGCTGAACTGAAGTCTTTGACTGGTATTCTGATGCATGTTATCCTTGGTCCAGATGGGCACAGGCCAGATGAACAGTGGTGGCAATGGTGCTGTCTGTTGATCGGTTGGGATGATACAAACTGTAGTGGGTCTAGTGAGTGGGTAGTTGCTTCCTGATGTACTTCAGGACTAGTTTATCAAAGTTCTTCATGATGATGGTGGGGGCATGACCGTAGCCATTGAGGCAGGACTTCGCAGACTTCGGCACGGCGCCAATGGTGGTGGTGAAGCATGTGGGGATGGCATGCGGGCATATGTGGGGATGACATGCGGGCATATGTGGGGATGACATGCGGGCATATGTGGGGATGACATGGGGATATGTGGGGATGACATGGGGATATGTTCTGATGTTGTTCTGTAGTTAGTGATGTCAGAGGCAGGTGATGTTGTTCTATAATTGGTGATGTCAGAGGAAGGTGATGTTGTTCTGTAAGTGGTGATGTCACCTGCCGGTGATGTTCTGTAATTGGTGACGTCATCAGCCGGTGATGTTCTATAATGGGTGATGGCCTGAATGCCCTGTCACATATTGCATGCATGGGGGAGTCCTGGAAGTGTCGGCAGATTCTCTGAGCGTGTCTGAGCTTCTTCTCCCTTACAACCCGGGATAATTTGACTCTTGCTGTTCTTCAGGGTCACTTTCTCACCTGCATATGCACCTCAGCAGTCATCCACAGCTTCTGCTTGGGGCATATGACGACAGTTTTGGAGACAGTAGCATCAGTGGGCTCATCACTAATGCTGAATACTCTTCCAGGCAGCTTTCCTAAATGGGCCTCAGGCAATGTGCTCAAAACAGTCCTTAAGAACATGGGTGAATCCTGTTGGCCAGGTCTTCGTCTGGCTAGTTGGTACAGTCAGAGTGGAGATGGTCCTTCACAGTACAGACAGAGGCCACTGTGCCACCTCTCTTGTCGTTCTTCGGTGGGCGAAGCCACAGGTACAGGGGAGACAGTGGAAGAGGCACAGGCAGTGATGTCAGATGGTGGCCTGTTTATCTGTGGGTGGCCAAAGAGATTAGTCTGTTGGGGGAGAGCAAGGCTCATGATGGTAATTAATTAGTTATATATATTATTAGTTAATTAATTAGGTTTATACACAGTCATTCAGCCCCTGGCGAAAAGCCCTGATGAGAGCTGCTTGGTACTAATGGCCTTGTTCTTATGTCAGCTGCAAAAATAACCAGAGGCAGAGGCTGTCGGTGCTCTGTGAATATTTAATGAAAGAAGCAGCAAACAGAAAGATGAACTAAAGACGACCAGAGAAAGGAGACGCAAGATAGAAACTAGAGGCAGAAAGATGTGAGTTGTGGGTCACCAGCCCAAGCAAGAATGAGTACAAAAGGAACGGTGAGCCTTGCTTAACTCCATGGTCCGATGGTGAATGGAGACCACTGACAGACGCCGGTACTGAGGGGTGACTGAGTGCAGATCACATTCAGGTTTGGAGAGACCTGTAACAGGATCGAATGCTGCAGAAATAATGATCTCACACATTCATATTAACAAATGGCTGATCTTCTTTTGTATACAGTTTTTGGCATCCAGTATAGGCAGACCAAAGAATGATGGATGATCCCAGCAGTCTCTTGCATTCTTCATTGGCTGTTCATTCTTCATTGGCTGTTCATTGGAGCCTCGTGTTGATGCGGGTCTCCAAATCACCACGTCTCCTTCTGGTTCTTGCTGCTGAAAGAAAAAAACCCTTTTGAGTTCAACTGCAGCAGATTCAGCACCACTAGGAAACCTCCTACAATAAAGCAACAGGCATCTGAACGTGGAGATTTGATTGTGCATCTGTCTGTCCTTTCATCCATCCTTCCATGACTGATGAACAAATAACCCCTTCCTCACACCTTAATTTACCTCACTTAGATAAAGTGCTTTTGCATCAGTGAGGGCAGTAATTAGCAATTAGCATCCATCCCCTTGATTTGTAATGCGATACACTAGTTGATCATTAATTAATTACAGTCACCTCCAGTGTGGAATTATCTCACGCAGCAATGTTGAGGCTCGCTGACCACACCTCTGTCTCCCATCCTATTGGTTATAGTTTGCTCAGGGTCTTGGGGCTATAATTTTTTGTGTATCTGTGTCTGTTGGATGCATGCTTGTTTGTGCATTTTAGAGAAACCGCAGATGTTTAAATGTTTACACAGTCTCTACCAAAACCAAAAAGTGAGAAATACAATCATTTTGTTTGGCCTCAGGTATATTCTTCATACAAAAAAATGACCTGCTAACATGTCACATTCTTGCCGTTAATCTACATCACTGAGAAAGAAAGTAGCCTGGGGCCTACAAGGTAATGACAGTCACAAGGTTCTTTACATCTTTTGGATTGTTATTCTTTCTCTCTCTCTCTCTTACCTTCTCTTTTTTGTCAGATTTTATACACAGCAGTTTGCTTCCCAGCACTTTGTTGCAAACTCAAGGGGACCCACTCCATCACACTGTGAAGCTGACCAGCACAAGTACCAGTGACAAATGCACCACTGCATACAAAACTAAATAAAAGGATTCCAGTGGAGGGCAGAGGAGGAGCAGAGAGGAGAGAGAGAGAGTTTTCAAGTCACCTTTATACAATGATCAGCCAATAATCATTAAAAAGAGAGAAAGAACTCCAACTGGGGAGAGAGAAGACAAAGAAGGGAATAAGTGAAAAAAATGGTAGACGATCATCTATCAGCACGGATCTTAGTGCTTTCAAAGTGAAGAACAACATTTTGCAGATCCAGCTTGTCAAAGATCTGTGATGGACAACCCCACAGGTAGCTGAACAGAAAGAGGAACCATTGTTTGCTAAGCTGATAAGTCCAGTCCCTCAGAGATGATTCCATTGGAGGAAAGCTGGTGGTTCAGCTGGTGGTTCAGCCCACATGTACATAAAATCTGTCCCCAGATGTGTTAAAATGTTACTACTTTGTTATGAAGTTTTGCAGCTGTGCCTCAGACCTGTCAGAGGGGGTAATAATCTACACATTTGTTTGGGAAGCCATGCATGTTTGTGTGTGTGTGGCCCAGCTCCTTCTAGATGTGGAATTTTATTTTTGAGTATAGAATTGCCTTTCATGGCCTTTGGCTCCTCAGCGTATCGTGCTGTGTGATTTGACCCGCCTGCGCGCAGATCTAACAGCCGCGTTCCACAAAGCGACATTTGCATTTTGATTTCTGCGTGTTGGCGGCCAGACTTGTCGGGATGCACTACAAAACCAGTGCTGCGAGGTTCCCAGAGTGAGGAGGGGGATGTGCATGAAGGGACCTCTCAAAGCCCCAGGGCTGCGTCGGCCTCAGAGAAATGATTATGTGGGTGGAGAGAGATGGAGGTTAAGGGAATGGGTAGAGAGGTGTGGTTGAAGGGACTTGTCCAAAACACCTGAGCAGTTTTCATCTGGAGTCTGGTGTAAAATTTCGGCTCAGAACCCATGGGCTGCATGGGCTTGCAGAAATGAATCAGTGGGAGGTGTATGTGGGTGGAGGGACAGGGTGGAGAGAGGTACACTGGAAGCACAACATTAGTGCTCAAGCTAGAGAATGAATGGGACTAAATTACCGGCTGGTTAGTGACAAAGGGATAAAAAAGATGTTTCGTTCTCTCTCTGTGTGTGTGTGTGTGTGTGTATGTGTGTTTGTGTGTGCGTGCATGTGTGTCTGTGTGTGTGTCCGTGTGTGTGTATGCATGTGAGGCATGTTCACTTTTCCAGGAAAAGCTGCTTGTGATATAAAACAACTTTGAGATTCTCAGCAGCACAGCGTCTGTGTTCTGCTAGGAGATACCAACACAACAAAGAGATGAATCTGAAACTTTTATAATTTGTCTCTTTGTCTCTCGTCATTCATTTATGTGGAATGAAACGTTCATGTTGGACCTTTTCTTTGTTGTATTGCATATTTATTGTGATATTACAGAATGTTTAATGTTTTCCTGAACCATTGGTGTTTGTGTAATCCAAACCTTTATAATAATCTTTATGCTAGTAAGAAGAATAAACTAATTGTGTGTGTGTGAGTCTGTGTGTGTGTGAGTCTGTGTGTATTCTTTGATGTGTGTTGTTTGACATGCTGCTGTTCTAATTTGCCAGATATATTTGTCTTGCAGCAAAAATAATCAGAAATGTTTTGTTCTTTACATTGCATTGCAAACCCTAAAAGACTGTCAGCACAATCTCTATATATCATTCAGATTACTCAGGTGTGTGTGTGTGTGTGTGAGTGAGAGAGAGAGTGAGTGAAAAGAAAGAGCTACAGCGATGGAAAAAGAAAACCTGCACATGAAAATCTTCACTACTAAATTCATTCGAGGTTTCATTTGTATCCAGTTGGACTTCTATAAAGATTGTAGGTGAATCAGATTAAGCTTTTCTGTAGTGGTTCACTCAGAAAATGAACTGAACGAAAGGCTTCAGCACAGACGGCTGAGCTGGAGTTAAAGCGCACACGTGTACATTGGAGTTAAAGCGCACACGTGTACATTTGAGTTTGGTGACTGAGTCACAGGTATATTTGTATGAAAACATGCCCAAAGTATTTTTGTTTCCACAGTAACCAAGATGATTGATACATGACTGGATTGGATGCTGTGGCTAAAGCATGCTAGCATAGATCTAGTAAATGAAACATCTATGTTAGGATAATTTAGAAGTTCCTGCTTGATGTAACATCACATGAAGCAAAACTCCTACCACAGTTGAATCATTGGTAATTATTACAGACCCCTCCTCCACTGGCCAAACATTTCCATTCTGGCAACTGTGATGCCCTGCCTTAACCAAGCAAGGTGAACTGAAGGTTCTTCATCCCGAGCCTCTGTCCCGTTACTGGGGGCCCCATGCTGCTGCGGGAGGCATGTGCGCCTGTTGTCGGGGGCGACAGAATCCACCTGTCTCGAGCCTGGAGCCTGGGCTCAGGGAAGTGGGCTATGGAGATGGTACTTCCTGTTCCTGTTTTTGAGAGGTGGTGCCGGGAACAAGGAGGCTCAGCGAAACCAACCGAACCCACGAAGGTCTGTGCATCTGCCTGTGGGAGGGAGTGTGTGGGTCTCTGATGGAAAAAGGGATTATTGCTGATATTTGTTAGGAAGAGACAGAGAAAGAGATCAATGCTTGCATTAACATTTAGATTACACAATCTAGAACTGTCGTATCATCAGGAGTGGGGCGCACACACACACACACACACACACACACACTTTAACGGGACTCCAGATCATTAATGTACAGAACCATGTATGTAAACACAGGCTTGAAGAGGGTTTGTGTGTTCAGAAACTCTGTTCAAGTCATCACAGCATATTCATGTGTAACCCTATCATATTTGTAAAAGATTGTTGAGTGTGCATCTACAAAACTGACGTACATCTGCAACAATTAAGAACAAGAACTAAGAAACAGAACTAGTTCAGCCTTTGATGTTCTACCCAGTCCAGCTGATGTACAGCCATGTGGCCTACAGTTGTACTGCTAACCTGGGACTGTCCCATATTGATCATCTTGATCATCTTTTTTTCCAATAACAGTAATCCAGCGTTCAGCTGTAGAATCCAGGTGATCTCACAGACAAAAAGCTGGAACAAATTGCATCCCCAGTTCATAACGGACGCTGTGAAAGGCAGACGGCAGGTCTGGTGTGGCATTCGTGCCTTTTCTGCTGATCTCCTTCGTATGGACGTGGTTCGGTTTTGGGTGAGGTCACGCACTCGGATCAGGTACGAAGGCTGCAGGACTGGTTTGAACGGGCCAGACACAAGCGCAGCAGAGCAGTGTGAAGGTGACGTTGGAGTGAGAAGCTTCTGGGTGAAGCCTCTGTTCAGCTTCTTGGCCTGTGAAAACATCACTGAGGTGGGCTTGAGTGGTGATCCGGGCTTTTGACTTCTGCTCTCTCTGTGTTCTCTCTCTCCATGTGGATATACGGATGTTGTTGAGATTGGTGAGTAAAGAGGTCCTGTGTGTGTGTGTATTTGGGTGTGTGTGTATGTTTACATGTGTGTATTTGGGTGTGTTTGTGTGTATTTGGGTGTGTTTGTGTGTATTTGGGTGTGTGTGTGTGTGTGTGTGTGTGTGTGTGTGTATGTTTACATGCGTGTTTGTGTGTATTTGGGGGTGTGTGTCTGTTTACATGTGTGTTTGTGTGCATTTGAGTGTGTGTGTGTGTATGTTTACATGTGTGTTTGTTGTCTCATGTGTGAGTGACTGCATGAAGCCATGAAGCACAGCTTTATGAAAGATGGTGTTTGGGGACAGAGAGCTTGTGTGTGTGTGTGTGTGTGTGTTTGTGTGTGTGTGTGTGTGTGTGTGTGTGTGTGTGTGTGTGTGATTCTAGATGTGTGAGATGGCATGTGCTATAACCAGTATTGTGTGTAGCAGTCAGAAACCTGAGAGAGAGAGATAAGAGGAGTAAAGTGTGTGTGTGTGTGTGTGTGTGTACACCTGTCCACTCTCTGCTCTGATGGGAGCCTATAGCCGGGAGCACCTCAAATCTACTGAAATCAAAGTTTCATGTCTGCCCTCTTGTAACCTGCAGAGTGGGATGAGTTATAAATGATTGAATCTCATTTGGTCATTAAGGATAAAATAAGTGAATATGAAAAAGAATGTAATTTCTCTTACAACATGGGACTACTGTATATAAAACGGGTACAAACACTGGGCCAGGTCATTCCAAGGCCATTCTCAATTACTCAGTAGTTTCAAAAACTAATTTTTCAGTTATTCTATGATCTAAACTTTTCCAAAGGACTATTTCAAAAATATTTAATTTTTTGTAAAAATAGTATGTACAAGTGAGACTTTACAGGAAAAATTATGGATTATAATGTTTTTATATTAGTAGGAATAGGAGATTCAAACACCAGTATTCAAACACTCAAGAACTCAAAAACCAGTAGAACTATTTCAAACACTATTGGTTCTGTGTATTCCAAATATATTAAATATTATTATTATTATTATTATTATTATTATTATTATTATTATAAGTGTAACCTTTTAGTTATGGTTTCACATTATTTCATCAACAGTCACTGGTTAAAATAAATAAAGGTGTTGGATATATGTAATTTATCTAGGAAGTATAATGTGTGTTTTATTCATGTGTGTCATTTCTACATGAATTTACACACAGGGATAGATCTGTCATTTCTACATGAATTACACACAGGGATTCTAATAACAGTTTTAACACCACATTTGCTTTTGTAATAATTCACCTGTCTTCTCACTGATCCATAGTACTGTGTCTTCTAACATCAATCGCCCCTTATGGATTAAGTGGAACTGGCCTCTACAGGACATGGTCTCACAGCTGGTTATGGAATGGTACTGGTCTCTACAGGACATGGTCTCACAGCTGGTTATGGAACGGTACTGGTCTCTACAGGACATGGTCTCACAGCTGGTTATGGAACGGTACTGGTCTCTACAGGACGTGGTCTCACAGCTGGTTATGGAACGGTACTGGTCTCTACAGGACATGGTCTCACAGTTGGTTATGGAATGGTGCTGGTCTCTACAAGATACTGGTCAGGGAGCCCAAAGCCATTCAGATGGTTTTAATGTTTTCTGTACTGTGAAGAAGTGCAGCAGTGCAGAGTGACTGCAGCTGTTCACACACACACACACACACACACACACACACTTGTGCAGTGACTGCTGTTCACACACACATCTGCGCACAGTGACAGCTGTACACACACACATCTGCGCACAGTTAGAGTTAGTGCACACAGTGACAGCTTCTCCACCAAAGCCAGCAAACACACACTAACTCTCTCAAACAACACATGCACTTAGATAGGAGCAACGCACAGCATTCTGAATTCAGACCTTGTAAAATATAAATAATTCCCAATACATCCATAATTAATCAAATTATTACACTCTTTTTGTTCTTTCCTATGACTATGGATAAGGCTGCAGTGAAGACATTACACAAATGTGCTTTTATTTTACTTGTGCAGGAAAATATGGTTTTTAAAAAATGTACTGTCAGGCACTGTGTTGAGTATTTCATTTTGATGAGAGTGTGCTTGGTTTTGGAGTTGGTGTTTTGTTGTGCTCGCAGTATATGTGGTTTTATGAATTGTGTGGTTTTGGGAAAAGTGTTCAGGCATTTTAGAAAAGAACTGTTGCTTCCTGAAATGTGTGGAAGCCTGGGAAACACTGGAGAACAGCTGGGAAACACTGGAGAATAGCTGGGAGAACAGCTGGGAAACACTGGAGAACAGCTGGGAAACACTGGAGAACAGCTGGGTGAACAGCTGGGAAACACTGGAGAACAGCTGGGAAGCAGGTCAGTGCTGCATGCTTTCATGTGAAATTAGCCGTGCATCACTAAGCTTTTGCTGTTGCTTCCATCTGACTGAGCAGAAAACCATTCTGTTCTGACAGGGGGGTTTATATAGTGGTAGCCAGCACAGACACTTCCTGTCTTTCCCTCAGAGAGACACTTCCTGTCTTTCCCTCAGTCTGTTATGCTGCCTGGTACATCGCTCAGACTGTGTTTTGGCGTAAAGGTTTCGCTAACAGCACTTCTCGAGTGTTTCTTGTAAGAATCTTTGCTGCTGGGTTCAAGTTCCTTTGATGGAGGTGCTGTTTGTGGAGCGTGTGTGTGTGTGTGTGTGTGTGCGCATGTAGAGGATTCCTCCAGGAAGCTGGGATGGGTGGAGAGCTTCATTCCTTCTGAACAGATGACTGTGGGCCCTCACAATCAAATGAGAGAGTCTGCACTTCTGACAGGGGAGAGGATAATGAAGCTCTCCCTGCCAGAAAAAAACCTGGGGCTTAGTGTGTGTCTCGCAAAATGATTGTGTGTGTGTCCATGCTGGTTTGAGAGTATCAGTTTGTGTGTGTGTGGGGGTGGTAGGGAGTGTACTCATGTATTTGAAAGTAACTCGAATGTGTATATATATATTTGTGTGTGTGTTCATGCGTGTTTGAAAGTAACTCAAGTGTGAGTGTGTGTCTGTGTCCATGCATCTTTGAAAGTAACTCGAGTGTGTATGCATGTGTGTGTGTGTGTGTGTGTGTGTGTGTGTGTGTGCTTTGCTCATGGTTGAAGAAAATTTGAGCTTTGATGTCAAGTCTGATAAAAGGATCCTTAGAGGAAATCAAATTTAACACTTGATTAAACTCACTGAAACCTCAGTATTTGACTGCAGCAAGAAAGAGATGTTTGTTTTTGACTCTGTGTGTGTGTGTGTGTGTGTGTGTGTGTATGAATTAATGGATATATATATATATATTTGTACCCTGAAGTCAAAATAAAAGGAAACTCATTTAACTCAGTCTC
>JAOYMR010000087.1:0-15037 GCA_025802075.1 Tenebrosternarchus preto
GTTATTAACCATTAACTCACCATTCCTACAGTTTTATAAACCCTGTTTATTGGAACATGAAGTAGCAGTGATGACATTTTAATATGACATAATGAGGGAGTCACCTGGTCGCCATCATACAGAGTCTGCAGCGGACTTCTTCTGGACTTCCCTGGAAGTCTGGGCCTTCCCAAAATCTGTTCCGTACCTGCAAAACACACACACACACACACCCCCCACACAAAAATTAGACAATGATTAAAGAATGAAAAGCAACCCCAAGGGCTTAGCATACTTCAGGAGATCTTCAGATTTAAGGATCGTTTGTCCCATTATAACTTTAGCTTCAGCAGTCCGTTATTAGTGGATATTGATCACTTCTTCCTGACTGATTCTGTTTATGATTCTTCAGAACCATCAAGGGCAGCGTAGAAGGTAGGAAGACGGGCTGTAAATGTCTGAATCCCAGCTCTGTCTGGCAGCCTCTGTTGGGCCCTTGAGCAAGGCCTCCAGCAGTACTGTTCAACATCCAACACAGTTCACGATGGGGGTATGTAAACAAAATAGTACATGGATAACGACAAAAAAAAAGTAATTCCATCTGTCCTAGACCTTCTTAAAAAAAAATTTAAGATATTTAATTTAATAAAATTTAATAAAAATTTAATAAATAAACCTCGAACTTTTAACATAAAAACTACAAGAGACCAGTAAGTGCACTGGTTAACTTTAATTTTGCTGGTTTTATCTGTTGGGAGTAAATGACTTCTAGTCTTTCAGGGTGAACGTGCAGCTGAAAGAGAGCAGGGTTGGGAGAACAATGAGCCCAGAGTGGAGTCCAGGCTGGGGTTAAACCAGGACACACAAGAGCTCGTCATCACCAGAAAACTCTTTAAATTGAGATTTTCTATAAGAACAGTGTTCACTCCTGCAATCCAAGTCTCTCCCCCTTACTGTCTTTCCTTTCCAGCGCACACACACACCCTTGGCTCAGTACATGCCAACGCTGGGGGCCTTGCTACACACACACACACACACACACACACACACACACACCACCCCCCCCTTGGCTCAGTACATGCCAACGCTGGGGGCCTTGCTAGCAGTAGATAAATGATTAGTTTTGCACATGTGCCAGCAAAGAAATTGATTTAATACACAGAGAGAGAGAGAGAGAGAGAGAGAGAGAGAGAGAGAGAGAGAGAGGGAGAGAGAGGGAGAGAGAGGGAGAGAGAGAAGCGACACTAAAGCAGAAGTTTAAAACAGGGGGGTGGGCAAACATCCAATAGGAAGAAGAGCAGAACTGAGGAGAACAAAAGAATGTACAGGGTTGTGTGGGTGGAGGACGAGATGTGCACCATCTGAGCACTGCAGCACCACCACGTAGTAGCAGAGCTCTGAGGCACCACCCGCCATCCCGCACCACTTCCACGCTAGGAAACAGGGCTGAGCAGTACAATAGTCCCGTAAAGGCTTCAAGACAAAAGGCAGATGCAGGCTGCTTTAACCAATACATCATGCCAGAGTCAGACAGGCCGAGTTCTTGGGAGAGATTATTATATTATATGTACATCATCTTCAAAATTTCTTTGTTGACCGTTTCTGAAAAACAACTTGGAAATGAGACGGTTATTCATAGACTAAAGCCAAAACATCGCTGCTTTACCTTCTACAGCCCAGACTGGATAGATAATGGTGTGCGTCTGTATTAATATATTGATAGATAATGGTGTGTGTCTGTATTAGTATATTGATCAAGTCATTGCTGGTTATTGCACAACACCCCACAGAAGGAAAGCTTGACGTGCGCCAAACACACAGACGATACAAACCAAACACACACCAAACACACAGACGATACAGTGGTCTTGTGCTTACATGTAGTCAAGAGAAAATATTTAAAGTGCAAAAATAAACTCGATTTAAAAAGGTGTAGCTTGATAAAAAGATGTAGGCAAAAAAAAAAAACTGAACTTGAACTTTTTTTAAGCAACTCTTTATACAGTAAAAATCAACAAAATATTAATTTCATACCGTCAAACATTCTTTCAAACTGTAAATGAGTCGAATGTCTGATTTAACAGTTTCACCCCAGGTGGAGATTCATGGTAGTGTAAGACAATCCATGTAAAACTGCTTCTCTGGTCATCGTGACTGGAACATGCTGCGTTTACCTTCACTAGAGTTCCTATGGAATTTCATGCACAGCCATCATGTTTTACAGTTTTATGGATACATACATCTGGGTCCCAGTTTAAGCATAAATAAACGTTCATGAGCTTCCAGGTACGTCCCAAAGTTTGCTACATTTATGGAGCTGGGTTTAGTCTTCAATGATTCATGGAATTTGTACTTTTGAGTATTTGGGTTTTCAGCCCTTTCTATTCAAACTCATACAAGCTGCTCAAGAGTGCGAGTTATTTTGACTTGAACGTGTTCCGAGAACTGATGACACTGGAGAGGCTCTTGGGATTGATCGGCTCAGTTCGAGTTAAAGAGAGGAGCAGTTAAAACCAGTGGCTGAGAGAAGGCACACAACAACCAGGAACGATGTTGTTTTGGTTTCCAATTTAAGGTTATACAGGTCTATGCTAGAGAGCTGCATGGAGATAAACTTCTGTCCACCCCTCACCCATCCCCAACACCACCCTCACCTCTTCCATCTCCAGTGTAAGTGAATACAAAACATCATAAACAGACTTCATATGTTATTTTATTTCAGTTATGCTCGACTGTGGTTAAAATTGCATTACAACTAACCCCATAACAAGGATGCAAGTCTTGAACGTACAGACTGCAAAATAAGATGGTAAAGATAACTCTGACTCCAGCTGCCTGATTTACTGAAGAGAGCCCGGCCTGAAGTGCAATTTCTTCATGAATCAGACATCACCCAAGTGAAAGGGTACAACCAGAGACTCTGCCGTGACCATCATCTTGGACTTTTAAACATCCTCCATCTTTATAAAACAATTAACCTTAATCAAACAAATGTACTTATTTTTATTCAAGTCATGTCACCACAGTGTCAATGTGTGAAGGATCTTAAAGAAGAAACATGTCTATGAAAGCCATTAAAAAAAAAAAAAAAAAACATACAAATGATGAGCAACACTGAATAAACTTCATGCCACCTGACTCTCCTTCATCTGAATACTTACATGAATTAGATTTTAGACGAGACCCAGCAGAGGAAACCGCTTTGGTCTGTGTCTGTTTCACAACCACAAAATGACGCCGTCAAACTTCCGTTTACGATTTTTGCTAGGCACAGCGGGTTGAGCAGAATGTGTGCAGATCAGACAACACACACACAAAAACTACAAGCCATGCAAGAACAGCAAGGCCACAGAGCGACGGCTGCTAGAAGGTCAAGACACACGGACCAGGAAACCGTCCGGCTCCCCCGCACACCATGATGTAACCCTCCCGTTACTGGGCCAGCTCAGAAAGAGAGAAGAACATCAAGAAAAACTACAAACTGATGTCAGAAACACTGGGAGGTGATCCTACGAGAGGCCCGTACACCTAGAAGGTGGCCAAACAACGGAGGCCTTTTTCGCCCTCATCAGTATGCAGGAGGCGCGGGGTTTCCCAGGCCGCAGGGGCCTGCTACAGCAACAAAAGCTGCTTGCTGGAACGTTGAAGGACCTTGTGGTCATTTACATGGGCTTGTGCTGGTGAGATGAGGAGCAGCAGGGTCTTTATCTGGTGGCTTTAACCATGTTTAGGACAGGAACCCCTCCTGCAGCGCAGGGACAGATCGCTTTCTAAACCACAGCCTCTACTAGTTTTCACATACGTGTGTGGTGCAAGTGGCCCTTTAGCCCCTGTTCCACTCATAAGTGCTACATTAACCCTAAAAGTGTTCCTTCCATTGGCTCGGTCCGTTTGTGACCTGCTCTTCGACTGTTCTTGGAGTTCACTTGTGTTTATTTTCCTTCAAGTGCATGACATCAGAAGGAAACAGACTCGTGTCATTTAAATAACTGCTTGGGCTGAAGGGATCACGTTACTCTCGGAAACAGCGGCAAACACAGTAAAGAAAGAGAATAAACTAAAGCGACACTTCCTGTGTCTGATGGTAAAGGACTGCCGGACACCAAACAACTCGGCCTACCACAGTGATGCCCAGGACACTGTACACTCAGTGCTATGATGTAATTCTGCACAAATGAAAGGTGCTTTTGTCTGCATCAGTTCCACATAAGATTTACAACCCATGTGTGTAAACATGAGTGTGAGAAACCAGAGTATGAGGTACTGGTTGCTTAATCTCCTGGAAAATAACCACCAAAAAACACCGGAACACTTAATCCCAATGTGGTGAAGAATAGGACACAGGACAGTTTTATACCATATGATTAAAATGATCAAAGTCTGGACCTCAATTTAGCATTTAACTGAAGCACTAATAAATATGGTTGAGGTTTCCGAAATCCTCACAAATGTACAGACCTTCAGAGTCTGGCTGTCCACTCTGTAGTTGGTTTGAGGACAGAGGATCTGCTTTACTTCACAACAAATGCTGATGGGCTGTACTTTTATTCATAAACAGAAGTCTAATATGTTTTAATGGGTTTTAGCCATTTTTAACAGCTTGTGTTTCTGTTACACCTGCCCTTGACCCTTTATACAACCATGAACACCAATAATAATAATAATAATAATAAATAATAATAATAATGTCTAGACAATATTACGAAGGTTTGGGGAGGTTCTGAGGAACATCAGGGAGAGATTGATTCTAGAATTCTACACCTAATGGTCTGGTATGAAAGAGGCTTTAGTGTTCTACATAAATCAACACAAAGTGCGCAATGTTCCTAATCAGAGATTAAGCTAGGGTTACACCACCCTTAGAGGACAGCGCATTCTCTCTGTGCCTGTGCAAGGAATTTGGTTGTTTCTCCATGGCTGACACCACTGTATAAGGACTATGGTCTATGGGTACTTATACGGCCAAAATGACTAAGTGCCTGCCAAACACAGTGCAGAGCTGGGTTGTCATTAAAATGATTAAATGTAATGGAATTTCAAGTCTACAATCAATTAAAAGGTCACACTGCTCCCATCCTGGAAAAGAAATAAAACAGACAGATAGAGAGAGAGAGAGAGAGAGAGAGAGAGAGAGAGAGAGAGAGAGAGAGCAACAAAGACAGAGACCAAACAAAACCAAAACAAACAAAAACGTTCCAAAACACAAGATAAAAAAGTATCATATGATTTTCAAAGGACATTCAACATCCAATTGTGTGTCAGTGCTTAGGAATCAGGACATCTCGGTAGGTCTGCTAGGTAGGTCTGCTAGGTCTTACAACGCAACATTTACTGCCTATAGTAGTGCGAGATCTTTCAAGTTCTGATAACATAGTGTTTACTTCCTGGAGTAGTGAGAGATCTCGAGACCTCACAGGGCTTCCGATCCACTATACAACATCCTGGTTTTGTTACCAGTGACCAACAATGACAATCAACAGAAACAGTGTAGGAGTATTAACCACCTGTCCCACCACCAACCTGCACTGATGGAACTCGGTAAGGGATAACAGCAGCCCAAGACTTTTCTCACTTCACATCAACACTTCAGCTGTTTCTCCCCTCATCCTGCTCTTTGTAGAAACAGATTTCAGCCATTCTGAACAAAATCTGCATATGTAGCATATGATCAATTACACAGAACAATAGTTTCTTCACATCTCCTGTAAACATGAATGGAAAACAGTGACTCAAAACACACATTAATGTCAGACGTCTGCTCTACAACTCAAAGTAGACATGGTTCTTCCCGATTACCCACGGAGAACATCTCTACATCCCAGGAAAAGCTTCAATAATTGGAATCCCTCTTTACTCGGATGCATCTGTGTACAATTTGCATAAACATTGTTACGAACGTATTAACATGCATGTTTAGGTTTAGTGCTTTGATGAAGCACTAAAACATACAGTATTGTTGTGTGGTGATGCTGCCTGGTGAACACAGCACACTGAAGATCACGCCTTCCCCCCAAATTCAATAAATCTGCAGGCACTTTAGACTTCTTTAACCCTGTGGTATATCACATATGTATATTATACTGCAGGTTGGTTGTTCTACATCAGTTTATTAGCACATAAAATCAACACCTCCGCACAACTCAGGAAGATTTAATCTTTTCCACACTTCCACTGAATGAACTTGCAAAAAAGCAGATCACTGTTACGTTAACGCACAGAAAAAAAAGACTCAAGTGAAATATTGCTTCCTTTCAAGGGGTTTGTGAGCCAGATGTGATAACTGAGAGGGAGTGGCCTGCAAAACAGACCGACATGGCAGGTTGCGAGTGTCTGAACGCACGTGGCCTGGAAAAAAGGTAGCAAGGGTCCGAATGGAGGTGGCCTGTAAAGCAGGTAGGGAGTGTCTGAAAAGGGGTAGACTGTAAAGCAGGTAGGGAGTGTCTGAAAGAGCACGGTCTAAAGCAGGCACACATGGTGGGGAGTGGGAGCGTGAAAAGATGCAGTCATTTTTTTAACTCGGCGTCTGTTCCACAGCTAACCTCAGTCCTGCTTAGTCAGGAGTGCAAGTACTGCTCACTTTCCTGGCAGTTGAGACGAGTCAGCACTTTTCAGAAATGTACTGCACACAAATATCATTAGGTGGAGAGAAACACACTAAAAGTATTTCATGAGTGATGGAGGTAGGAGTCCATATGGCTTTTACGGCTGTTGTGAGAGAGGGAGAGTGTGTGTGTTGAAGGGGAGGAGTACATGTGTTTTTTATGTTCTATATTGAAATTTTGTTGGTGGTACCACATGTCTGCTGCATGCCTTTCATGTTCTTTTTAATGTTTGATTCGACACAGTAAAAAAAAATTCACATTAATCTTAAAAAGAAACACAAGACACTTATTTTCTGAAGATTCACAACTTTCACACACAAAAAAAGATCTTTTTTTGTGAAAGATTTAAATGATGAATATGATGAGCCAATGATTACCCTGCGTCTTGTGTGTATGATCAGACAAGAAGAGCATATCAAGGTGACACTGAATAGCAAGATAACAGGGAGAGTTTTGTTTAGGTTGATGTTTGTGTGTTGTTAATTCAATGTTTATGTTGCGATGGTTTATCCAGTGACCTGGGTTCTCTTACCCAACTTCACGGACCAACAGCTGCGGTCTCACTGGGTTTTTTCCACTATGCGTCACACTCCTCACTTCTGCAAAGCCAATCTGTGTTAAGAAGGTGACCCTCATTACTGGACGGAGAGGAGCACTTCAAAACTTGCTTCAAAGTGCCTGCACTCACAGTTCTCTCCGGCAGAGCCCTACTGTCCCATAAGAGCAGAAACCCAAGACTGACTCGAAATGGTGCACTCTAGTTTAGAAGCACCTACTGAACAGATCTGAGTACTCCCGAGTACTCCATTCCGAGAATACTCTGGAACTTCATCTTCAGATGAAGTTCCAGAGTAACTTCATCTTCATCTTCAGATGAAGTGGTAGTGGGTGAAATGCAGGGCTGGACTGAACGACGCTGTACCGTGAGAACGCAGCTGTACCGTGAGACTCCCCTCCCCAGCACTGAGGCCTGAGGACACACTTCCAGGCAGGAGAAGAGCACTCCTCACCACCCTGAAGAAAGTTGCTTTTAAAACACTTGAGGGAGATGCACCACAGGGTAAAGAGCCCAAGATGCAAGGAACAAAGTTCATCAAGACTCTTTAGAGCTGATGAGTATGGCCTGCGAGAGGATTACCAGCCTCTGTAGAACAAGGGACTCTGTATTTATGTAAGAGGGAAAGTTCTGTGCTTTAAGTTGAAGTGGAAAGGGGAAGAAAGCATGTATTACTGTTTCCCGCCTTTCGCACTGTTCCAGGTGGTGGCTCTTCATACTGTTTACATGTTTGTCTGAAAAATCACACCAGACGTTTACGACTGGGAATGACACACGAAAACATGGGGTCATGTTCATGTGGCCATATGGTCATCTCTCAGAAGCGATGTTAAAATACTGCTTCTCCGTTCCCTTGAACTTGTGCTATACATCATCTTCAAGTTAATCTCTGGAACTCCCCCAGCTATTCACTGTCAGCAGGCCATTCCCTTTGAAGACTTTAGGAATTTACCTGGAAATTTTCTAACATGCCAGAGTCATTTTCTTCTGCTTTTGTTCCACATTTGATCTGTACAGTTCCCATTTGTGGACAAGTTCATCACTTAATCGTTACAGACAGGATCTAGTCTCGAGCTTGATTCACCTTTTGAAGTGACACTCTAAACGTGTTTTGGTCTGTTTGGCAAATTCCCATGCTAATTTTGTGAGGTTTGAAATAGAGACCAAATTATTATATAGACTTTGTACTCTTTCTCTCCTAACAAAGTGTTAGACACTCGGCTTCGTGAGAGCTGTATAACAAAACAAAAAAGAGAAGTTGTCACAACTCGTCTTTAACAGAACCACAGGTCAAAGTGCAGCAATAACAGACTTCTACTGCAGAATTCGGTTCAGTAGTGACGCGTAAACCAGCAGAAGTGGCCAGAGTCTATGGAGAACATGGAGATGCGTTATTTCCTACGGTCATAACTCCCAAGAAGAGTTTTTCGAAAGACTAGGGGTGTTTCGAAGAAGCGCTAATGAATTCATCAGTCGACACTGAAATGTGTGCAAGTATACATTTAGGATATAGGAAACGTTTGTTATAAAACGGTCAGTTTGAGGTACGCCTGCATTTTGGGCAACAGGTTATTAAGCAACAGTTTTTCATAAGAAACCAACGCGGACTCTTACGTTTAGCCATACTTCCCAACCTCATCCACCGCACAAAATGGAAACGGTTGAACATACGTGGCCCAAGTGACACGCGAATAAATCAATTGATCGAACTAAACAGTTCTTACTGAAACCACAAGCAAGTTACGCAAAAAGACACAATCTCACCTTTATTATTTTTGTTTGCGCCAATTGCTCCATGAGCCCCTACGTGTTTCATACATCACGTTACACTTTAATTATAAAATGTAGTTCGGCTACGTTAAAGGCTATAGGATCGATTGAGAATATAAACACCCCATAACACAAATTTAATTACAACTGTAAATGTGTTTAAACATAAGTTGTTTAAACTCACCTGATCTGGAGTTGCTTTGGAAGTATAAAATAAGTATGAAGAAGGATCCAACGCATGTGGCTAGAAACATTCGGCCAACCTTGGGCTTCATCATTCTGATCTTCTTAACGGACAATGTCCAACTCTCACCCGGCGTTTGTTCATGCGAGGCTTATGGTCCGTTTTGTCGCAAAAGCAGAATCTTTAAAAATGACTTTAAAAAATCTCCGTCTCGGAGGAGAGAATACAGGAGTTTCCATTAGTAAACTAACTTATGGGGATGTCGTCGCATCAAGCCAAGCAACTAAACACCAACACTGGAGAGGCTGAAGACTAGTCGCTATCTTATTTCTGTTGTAAGTACAGCTTACCCAACTTCTGATACCCACATCTACTTCAGTGAAAGCTGTCCTCGTGGTTCGCTCAGAAACTCCTTCAAAAAAATTACACGTTTTCTGCCTTTATATAGTTGTCTCATCCGTCAAGTTGCATGAAGCCCTTCTCCCGTGCACTGTTGCTCCAAACATGGAGGGCGTTCTATCAAAGTTTAAACCATGACGTCACACCCACCCGCAACGCGGGTCAATGGAAACGAGGATCTGTATCAGCCGCTCGCGCTTACAACCGAAATACGGACTCCGCATGCGTACAAGTACCAAGAGAAATTAACCTCGTCTGGCTCGCACGTTTCAAATAAGTATAATAGCATACACTACTTTCCCAGTACCCACAGTGCTGAAGCAGCCACCAAGGTGTAAAGAACAGTTGGTCATCGGATGTATTTTTTATACTATAATGACGCGTAATTAATTAAGTACATAAAAGAGAGGGGGGGACCTAATTACTGACATCTGCTAAGCCACGCTGCGCAGACTTCGATCAAAACGTTTTCCATGTTATACCTAATATCTACATCGTGACCATGTGTGCACAGGTGAGGCTATATACATGCCATTAGCATGTGCCTATATTAACGTTTAGCCAATGTAATAGCAAGATAAGTCATATTGCTATCTTTTCCACCAAAAGTAATCAAACAAACTCACCGTTGTAAACAAAACGAGTTACACCAGGGTTATGCGTAAAGTGGTCGTTTCATCATCCGTACAGGCATGTTGAAACAAAGAGTCTGCTCTGGTGTGTTTAACGACGCCACGTACAGCACTGGGGATGGAAGCTGTGCTGTGTGGCCTCTTCAGCCAGTCTTACTGTCCATCTCCCACGGTTCTTCTGTTCTGGGAGCAGCTCGAGATACACGGGCCGTCTGTAGCCTGCCACAAAAGGCTCCACGTGACAAGAAGCCTAACGCCCCAGAGTCTGCCAGACGCACTGCTGAAACCTAGGAGCTAAG
Source organism: Tenebrosternarchus preto (assembly GCA_025802075.1). Lineage (NCBI taxonomy): Eukaryota > Metazoa > Chordata > Actinopteri > Gymnotiformes > Apteronotidae > Tenebrosternarchus > Tenebrosternarchus preto. The sequence continues at coordinate 10,422 of JAOYMR010000087.1, forward strand.
CACTTCTGTGACTGGTTCAAAATGTCAGCCACTCTACTCAGTGGTTGAGTTTTAAAAAATGTACCTTCTGTTAGAACACAAAATATAACAGTGTGTCATGTGACAAGTATATAATCACAACTGCAGGGTTTTTTTTGTAAACAAATGCTGTAATTATCCAGCCTAAAGACACAGCAAGCGTGTTTAACCTGTAGGGCTGTTCACAGCTGCGGCCACTGGGAAGCCCGGCTGAGGTACAAGGGTCTTGGACTGCCTGCTCGAGGGTGTCCTGACAGGCACAGCAGAGGCCTGGCACTCAAAGGGAGGCATCTCTGAGAATGAAAGAGAAATGTGTGTGTGTAAAGGAGACCTTGGTGGAATGTCACATCATGGCAACCTGCTCCAGGGCTGAAGAGGCGGTGCTCGGAACCGTATGGGATGTGCGGGGCGGGCGCTCCTGCAGTGAGGCTGGAGGAGGGAGCGCTGCAGCCTTGCGCCTCCAGCGTTCCTCTCCTCTCCTGGGCAGAGCGCATCCTGTCTCTCTGCATGGTCTGTAGATACACACGCCTGCAGCACAGACGGGGAGGAGGGCCGAGGAGGAAAGGGAAGAAAACGTTTAGTACTCCAGAGAACATGAACACACACACACACACACACACATACGCAGATCCACTCACCGCAGCAGTTCTTGCTCTATCCAGTCAGTAGCAGTGTGGTGTGTGTGTGTGTTTTTAAGACCAGACTGTCTCTTCACTCTGTCAGTTCTCTATAATCAAAACAGTGATTTTTAGTTTGATTATCATATATAATCATGTGCCTTGTTAATTACAAACCCATAGGTATTACTGCACAAAGCCCTTGTAATCCAAGATATTTATATACAGAACAACCCCTCTCCTACTGGGTTCATTTTAAGGACTCCTGTGTGCTGAAAAATACCTGTTTGTTAATCTTGCTCTGTTAGAATTACTCAGAGGATTAAAAGAACGAAACATTTAAAAGGTACATCACTACATTAACGTAATAAGCAGTTATATATTAACTGTTAGATATGAATCATTATATTATCCTACTGTGGCTCTGTAGTCCTCCATCACAACAGTGGCCCTGCAAACAGCTCCTGGAACAACATCAAGCTCAGTTCCAGTGGAAGTGATGTTCTGGAGATCTGGAATGAAAGATCTTCATCAGGATACAGGAAGACACTACTGACCTGTCCTTGGCTGGCACAGTCCAGACCCTGTCTGGTCAGATCTGGTGCTAGTAGGGACCCCTGAGATATGGTCTGGAAAACTCATTTTGTTTGTCTGTTTGTTTAATTAATTGCTGTACTATGGTGTAACAGTGCTGTACTGTACGAACTGTTGTTTCATAACACTTTACCTGTACATGTAACATTTAGCTGGGAATGAGTTTTGGAAATCAATGGATCACATTGTAGAGGCAGATGGGAACCCTGGAAAAAAATCAAACATATGAAACAGACATTTGCTGTTTGTGTTTGTGTTGTTCTTCCCCCTGGCAAAGTTTATTCATGCATTCATGCATATAAGCACTCACATGTGTATGGGTAACTCGACTGAGAGCAGTCCTTTCTCCACCTGTATGAGACATTCCATTGGAGCACACCACCCTTTCTACAGGCCTGTGATAATCTCCCCGGTGATAAAATCCATCCGTCTGTCTTTTTTCGTTAGAAGGCCTGTGTTTATTTCCATAATGAAGCTTATCCATCTCTTTCCACTCTTCCTCTCCTTCCAAAACTCCCTGCCTCGCTTCAGCCTCCTCCCCTCTCATCTGTCCTCCTGCAGGCAGCTCACTGAGTGCCGCCTCCACCTCCACCTCTTCCTCCTCCTAGTCTTCCTCTTCCTCACCTCCGCTCTCCAGCGACCCTTCTGGCTGGAAAATTCCCCTTCCATCCATCAGAGTCCTGCTCAGCTATGTTCTCCTCCACAAACACCTCCTCTTGATCCTGTTGTGGTTTTCACTCTCCCCTTCCTCTACGCTCCCTGGCCCGGGTCTCCGCTGGGAGTTACCTCGGAGGCACAGAGGCGGTAGCCGTTTGACCTGCGTGTTCTCTAGCCCTGCTCCAGGCTGCAGGAGTGGCTGCCTGAAGCCCTTTTGTGGGTCTCTGTAGTTCTCTGGGCCTCTTTGTTTAGTGTTGTGCTGAGTTTTCTTCTCACCACTTGTGCAACGTTGGGCTCACTCATGGGTTAAACACATCTTAAGATGCAAAAACTAGCCCTGAAACTCAGGATAATCTCTCATATCCTGGAAAATCTCATATAATGTTATAATCCAGAGCAGGCTCATTCTCCAGATGTCAGAGACATTTCCCAATACCTAATTTATACATGGCTAGGACAAGCTAGTGTGATACAGTGATGACTCTGAAAACAAGTTTGTTCCATCTGACTCCTTCACATCACTAATCTGAAACGGACTCATCTACGCCAAAGTCAAAAGCTCATGTTTGTGTAGCTACCCAGTAAGTTGGAAATCTAACCCTGGATTAGGTAGTTAGTGGACTGTTGTGGGCTGGTTGACGGGTCTAGGCGGAAGTGCTCCCCGTGTCATTATGGCTCTTCCTGTGTGTGCAGGCGACTGACTAGCACTGCACTTTTTGATTAGTTTGACTCGACTCTGAGAGACACTCTCCACCTTCCTCCACTCTCTTCTTTTTCTGACCCACAGAACGCGATTTATAAGGTTAACGATCCAGCATCTCATCTACTTCTGCCCAGAAAGATGATAAAAGTCAACAGCTTCTTCTGGATAACAGTTAGCGATAGCAGAGATTGTTTTGCACCAAACGTATCTTCCCAAACATTGCTGAACAGAGTCAGGCCGGCTTGCTCTGAACTTTGGAGCATAGCTCATGATGGCGCTGTTTTCCCTGGCCTTGGTGTGATTAGATTGGCAGAGCTCACGGTGTCTTTGTGATTCAGCCTCAGCTCCCCTGACAGCACGCAGATCCTCTTCACGCGTACCGCTGCTTGAACTCACTTTTATCTCAAATGCGCAGCGCTGCGAAGACTGGAACCAGAGGACCTTCTGTCCTCCGATGACCTCCGGCGTGGAGCCTCCGACCGCATTGTGAGGTGGTGGAGGGACCGCCGGGGTGCTGGCCGCCTTAGCCTTGGGTTGCGCCTTGGTTCTGGAGTCGGCAGATGGGGTCAGCAACCTCCTGCTTCTCTTGGGACTCTGAGGAGTAGAAGAAGAGCTTGCTTTGTTCTGGATTTGACTTTCACTGGAGTTCACAGAAGACATCAAGCTTCAGCAGTAGGAAGAGGAGCACGAGCACACCAAGAGAGGCCTTGCATTGGAGCAAATACTGCACAATCAATATCATGTTGCTGGTGTTAATCACAAATAAATTGTTGTGAATTAAAGGAAACATTGATTGTTACTTTTTTGAGGTTTGGTAATCTCCGTCAGTGTGAGGGTCTACTGTTCCTCTTATCTGTCCTGTAACCATGCAAAAACCAACTTATTCACAAATGAAAATGCAGAGTAGAAGTGGCGTAAGTACGTGGACAGGTCATTGTTCTTATACTCTTTCCTGCTGTGTCTTTGAGATGATGCATGTGAGCGGTGGTCAGGAGGGGTGTGACCACAGCCTCATCACCACGGCTTGCTGCTCTGCCTTCCTGCTGGGAATTTGGAGATCCTGCATTAACACAGGTCCAGAAACAACTCTACACATAACTGTGATATCATGCCTCTTTAAGTTCTACCTTTTTCAAAGGTTGAACTTGACAACAAAGTCTGCAGTATGAAATTAATGCTGTCCAGAGACAAATGAATTTTGGAGGAGCTAAATAATGTAACTCAAGGAGGTTAATCTCTGAGCCTAGAGATCTATTGCCCTACAAAGATTTTGGTGTCTCAAATTGTGATGTGCTAATGGAGTCCTAGGTCACCAGGATCAGGTGTCCTGCATTAGGGGTTGAACTATACTCTTCAGGGTGGTAGATCTTTAGGAAGTTCCAGGCACTGGTGAGCTGCAGGTTGTGCTAGGGTTAGATTCAGTTGTTGTTTGCATCACAGTTGGGTAAACAAAGGTGTTCCTGCCTTTGCTTATGGTTCAGAGGAGGGCAGGATGTCTATCTTAATACTCTTTGATTGGATGCAGCAGTCAGTAGGTTGTTGCTGACAGTTGAATCCAGTTGTGGGGGGCTCAGATGCTCCTTCCACGGCTCCATTAACAAGCACCAGGAACTCCTCTCCAACACACACATTTGCTTTCACAACGGAAACACAGGCTTTTTTAAAATACACAAACTCACAAAAACACACAGCAAAAATGTGAGTATTCTGAGAACATGTTAAGAAGATGTGTGGAGGCCCATTAGCAACCTGGCTGTGTGAATCTCATGGTGGATTGTTTTCATTTGTCATTAACTGGGATGAGAAGAAGAACCCATATTCAAGTTTCAAGTTTCAAGTTTATTTGTCATTTGCACATCATGTCAGGACATAACATGCATTGACATGCTTGGGGTGAGGCTCAGATACAACTCTACAGCAGTGCAGCATTATATATGTAAAAACAGTGCAAACATACAATAAATAAACAATATTGAAGTAAAAATAGACTAGAATATATACAAGAAATAACTGAAATATATAAAGGA
>JAOYMR010000088.1:0-15030 GCA_025802075.1 Tenebrosternarchus preto
AAGAAAGGATCTCTCTGAGGAGAGAGTGAAGGAAGGAGTGAGAGAGACACACACACACACACACCTTTACCTTATCACATGATGTCAGAACTGAAGGTATTGAATTGCATTTGGATGAAGTTGCACAACGCCACGCTGTAGGTAATTTAAGAACTGTCTGCTCAGAGTATTGGTCGTCATTACCACAGTACTGGACTTTACCACACTGCTATCACAGTTTTCGTGTGTGTGTGTGAGATTCCTGATCAATCTCAGATGATCTGGGCTTGTTCTTGTTCTTGTCTACTCTGAAAGTACCTTTTCCATTGTTAGGGATGATAATTAACGTCATTTTGGAATAATTTGTCTGGGACATTTTCACTCTCTTTATTCACACTAGGTTCAACCTTAATGTGATACTTTTTTTTTTTTCTCAACAGTTTTTTTTTTTTAAGCAGAGTAACCTTTCTTCCTCTTTCAGAGTCTACTACAGTTACAATGACCTAAATGGTGAAATTCTCTCTCTCTGTGTCGAAGCATGTGTGTGTGTGTGTGTGTGTGTGTGTGTGTGTGTGTAGTTTAGATCTTAAGTGTACCCTTTACATTTCTCTATAGCAGCTTAGGCTCATGTATCCCTCCCACACTCTTGTGCAAAGAGTCTCCACCAGCACCATTTTACATGAGACAATGGGCCAAACATGTTCTCTCCCACACACATGTACACACACACATACAAACACATGCACACACACACACATCGACACACAGAGATACAGTCAGTATGAAAGCCAGGCACAGGCTGGTGAGAAGGGTATATATTTTTTCTCGTTTATTACTGTTATGTATCTATGTCTTTTACACAGTATATATTACATACAGCATTTATTGGGTTAACCTTCTGTTATTCATTTAACCTTCTGTGCACTTAGTGTTATGGCAGTGGGGTAACATTAACTGTACTTAAGAAAGACGATCACATACTGCATTTATGGTTAGTGACAAATATGCAATGTTCCTGCAGAACACTGCATTACCCACAATCACCTGGCTGTTTACACACGCAGTTCCGTCTTCATTTTAGCTGAAGAACACAGCTCAGTCACTGGTGAGTAAACAGGCCCTTTAATTAATACAAAGATTCTACACTCTATAATCTCCACACTCAGCTGGGTCTGCTGGGACTGAGGTCTAGCTGAATGGTGGAGAGGAGTAGGTGTTGAGTGTCTTGAATTATTTTAACAATGCAAATGCCATTTTGAGAAAGAAATTGTTATTCTTATTTCAGCTGAGCTGAAGTGGGGTTAGGAGGTGTGGAGTGAAATTGGTTTCATCAGAGCAAAATTAAGCGCGTGCGCGCACACACACACACACACACACACACACACACCTGTCACACTGATGTAATGGTAAGGATTGAGATGCTCTTTGAGCTTCATGATGTTGATCTCACTAAGACCCTCATCGTGTGTCTCCCCATGGCGAGACCGCGAACCATAACGTCACAGCTACAGCTCTCCATTAACACACTGCAGGCGGAGGAAGGTGGAGGAAGGGTAAAGGATGGTGGTGGCCGTACCTGTGTTCTCTTCTGCCTGGCTGAGTGCCTGGTGGTGGTCATCCTTACACAGGTTCTGACAGCATGTCAGAGGGTGAACGGTCTGGAAAGAAACAACCCTTCACACTTCCAACTGGTGGCTTTATCAGAGATTACCGACAAAGAATAAAAGAAGAAAATGTGGCTGTGTATTTACTGGCTAAAAGTGTGTGTGTGTGTGTGTGTGTGTGTGTGTCAGGTATCAGCCTACGAGCATTCACCAAGACAAATGACTCATATGTAACTTACCTCATAATTTAACCCCTGCTTCTGAGCTCTGACTTTCATAATAATCCAGCATTTACTAGCCGAGGCGCAGACGCCTTACAGAGATGCTAACGCTGATCGATGTTGTTCTGGGTTTGTGGGTTTGCCTTCACACACGGAAACCATGAACATGGTGCTTGTTTCAGCTTCACTGGGTAAATAACGCAGTACAGGAGGAGAAGCTAATTACCTTTCAAATAGTGCAGTGATCTAGATAAGGATTAACCACTGAACCATGTGTACACACACACACACACTCATGCATACTGCGGACATGCATCAAATCTGAGTGGTTTATAAAATACACAGAAGTGTCTGGTCACTTCAGCGCCGGGGATTGTTAGAGCGGGAGACGGACAGGCCGTGTTCACACTTTTTATGAACTATTTGATGTTCTGCAGTTGTCGGCCTTATTCATAACTTTGAATGCTAACTTGTTTGTGTCAGTCATTCACCAATAACTGTTAAAGGTTGTTACAGTTTAGTTACAGGACGAACAAAGCAGCATGTTGTGCTGGCAGTTTCATGGTAACACACACACTGTTACACACTCTACACCATCCACTTTTATGCTACAACATCAAACTTCATAATCGTCTTTGCTCCACATCAACCTTCCTGCTCCAGACTCTCATTTTTTAAGACTAAGTTTACGACAGGACTCATTCAGCACTACTGTGTTAATAACATTTTCAACACAGCTGCATACATTAAATACAAATTATCCTACAAATTAACCAGTTTTTTTTTACAACACACGTTGTTACAAAGCAGCTTTCCAGCGGTCCAGATCCCTAATAACAATGTGACGTGGAGCTCAGCTTTAAGGAGCGAGAAAAGTCAGAAACATAATGTTTGTGAGCTACCAAACCAGCTGAGTGGCAGCAGTGCAGCAAGCTGTGTGTTACATCTACTGCATCTACTGTGTCGGTGCTGTAACTGCAGAGCAGATCTCACCAAGAAGCCTTTCTACAGAAGAAGAGACATCAGGATTATGACCCGTGTGAGTGTGTGCTTGAGACTTGTGTGTGTGTGTGTGTGTGTGTGTGTGCGCATGGGTGTTTGTGCATGCGTGTGTGAATATATACATGTGTGTATGTATGCATATATGTGCATGTGTGTGTGTGTGGATAAATGTGTGTGTACGTGTGCCTCCATGTGTGTGGGTTTGAGAAATAGTTAGTGAGAGAGAGAGAGAGAGAGAGAGAGAGAGAGACAGAATGTGCTGATCATGTTCATGTCACAGTGGGGCTTCACAGTTCCCGGATTGTGTGTTTCTCCTGATGACATCACTGGTTGTGAAAATCCTGAATGTGGAGTTTGGTGAGGAGACGGGACCAACCATGTGCTTCCAGCTCAGTTGGACCAGCTGTGTGCTTCCAGCTCAGTTGGACCAGCCGTGTGCTTCCAGCTCAGTTGGACCGGCGTGCTCAAACTCTGACGCACTGCAGGAGTGCTCGGCACTAACGGCGGGGGCAGTGCTTTTACTGGTATTCTGTGTGTTGATGTACAAGGTGAAATTTGATCTCAAAAACTAAATGCCCCTGCTTGTACAGTAGATTTCTATTCTCATGCAAATCCACACAGACATGATGGAGGAAAAATTATATCCAATGTGCTTTAACTTAAAATACGTATAAAATATCAGGACGAAATCAAAATATTTTGTGAGGCTGATAACTGTGACTATATTGTTTTGTCTCTAGTTACCATAGAAACATTGTACATCACTGTCTGGGGTTTTAAGTAAGCAGCACACTCTCTCTTAGTATTTCTAAGCCAAAGTCATTTCTCAGGAGTAGCTGATAATGGCAGTAAATGTTTCTCATTGCCTCGCCAGTCAATAACTCGCCAATCAATAAGTCGGGATCTGTAATGGAGAGCTGGTAACGGCGGAGCTGTGGCATTGATCAGCCACTGGTTCCTTGGTGTCTGAGAATGAGAAAATGGAATAGTTACAGGACTGACATATAGCTCAGAAGAGTTACAGGACTGACAGTATAGGTCAGAAGAGTTACAGGACTGACAGTATAGGTCAGAAGAGTTACAAGACTGACAGTATTGCTCAGGAGAAAACAAGGGTTACAGGACTGACAGTATTGCTCAGGAGAAAACAGAAGAGTTACAAGACTGACAGTATTGCTCAGGAGAAAACAGAAGAGTTACAGGGCTGACAGTATTGCTCAGGCTTGGGCAGGCTTGAGGAAAGAGAGTAGCTGCCTCATACACTCTCACACAAACATGCTCTCTCACGCATACACACTCTCTCTCACACACACATGCACACTCATACTCACTCACACACTCTCACAAACACACACACACACAGTGATATACAGGCACCCACTCTCTCTCTCTCTCTCTCTCACGCACACATTCAGACACACATACACACACTATCACCCCCCCCCCCCCGCCCATACACACACACTCCAGCACACCTGCCTCAGTTTCAGGTAATTTTATTACGTAAGCAATATACATGAATGTTTTTAGAATTTATTGAAAATTGTTAATACAGAGACTGAAGGTTCAGATGCTATGAAGGCCTATGTGCACAACTATAAAAACTCTACAAATAACACCCACACACACACACACACACACACACACACACACACACACACACACACACGCACGCCCAGCTCCAGCCACTGAGCTCAGCACCTTCTAAGTGCGTCAGGGAGCTGATAGATGGAGTAATTGGATTAGATTGTAAGACTGAACAGAAAGGATAAGCACAAATTAAGAAGGAAGGATTTTAGTGCATGACGACACTCAATATTGTCTGCTGCACTTTACATGTATCAGTGAATCTGCAACATGTAAACTGCTACCAATCCTGGTTAGAGCTATAGTCAGTGCTCCATGGGGGAGGTGGAGTCCTGGTTAGAGCTATAGTCAGTGCTCCATGGGGGAGGTGGAGTCCTGGTTAGATCTATAGTCAGTGCTCCGTGGGGGAGGTGGAGTCCTGGTTAGAGGTATAGTCAGTGCTCCGTGGGGGAGGTGGAGTCCTGGTTAGAGGTATAGTCAGTGCTCCGTGGGGGAGGTGGAGTCCTGGTTAGAGGTATAGTCAGTGCTCCGTGGGGGAGGTGGAGTCAATCAATCTGTAATGGATGTATATATGGCAGCAGTAGCATTGACCCTAGAATTAGCTTTGTGTAACGTGTACTGTGTGTGTGTGTGTGTGTGTTTGTGTATGTTCAAATATAGTCCATGCATAAATATACCACTTCATGGATGTCCCTCATACGTGTATGTGTGTGTGTGTGTGTGTGTGCATGTGTGTGTGTGTCACTGACACACACAGGAAGGTGGCTGGTGTGTGTATTGGCATCTTGCTCATCCCCTGAGCTGTCGCGCTAACCTGACACGTTCATTAGCGCAGAGACGCCCCCCACCACCCGGCACACTCGTACTCCACGGAGACGCCAGTGAGAGAAGACAGATTGCCAGAGAGAGAGATGGAGATAGAGGGCGATAGAGGGAGAGAGGGAGAGAGGGGGGGGATGGTAGAGAGAGAGAGAGAGAAAGAGAGAGAATTGAATTTAAACTCAGACGTTTCTCTAGGCGTAAGACGACACGCGTAGACAAACCTGTGGAGGAGTGAATAAAAGCTAAAGCATGAACTTGAGCGCTAACTTAAGCACTATATAACCCTAGCATTGTTGGGGTGAGAGTAGGGTGAGAGCTTCACAGGGCGTGATGGAGAGCAGTTGGTAAAGGTCAACAATGGTAGTGCTGTTCTCTGTGTTTCACCAGTGGGAAAAAAATGTATGTTCAGTATGTTGTTGATATTATGACTTTAAGGGGTGGAGGTGGAGGTGGTGGGGGTAGATATTATGACTGTAATGAGTGGAGGGTGTGGGTGGAGCTTCATGATATTACAAAGCACGTCATACAAAACACACTTGAATTTATAACAACACACAAAGGCAGACCCTTCAGAATATCTGGAACAGGACATGCCATTTAGCTCTGACACACACACACACACACACACACAGTCATACCCACACACACCTGCGTACATTACCGTCCCTGGTTTGGCATGTTCTTCATACACACCATTCAGAAAGCAAACATCTTCAGCCAGAGCAGTGTTATTACCAGCAGTGTATCGGATCTTCTGCGCACAGAAGGAAGAAGCATTTCTGAAAGGGTTTGGTTGCTCTCACACCAGCCACCACAGACCCCTCTATGATCCTTTTGCTGTGTGGACTCTCAGAGCCGGTTACTTTGTCAATGAGTAATCAGTCATTTCTTCCTTCCTCTATTACCATGTTTCACCCTCGTCTCTCACACCACCATCTCTTTAAACATCGTGTTCTTGACTGTGTTCTTGATTGTGTTACTTTGCGTAAGTTTGAGGCTGAGCATTGCTGCACTAATCTGAGAAACTGTGTGTGTGTGTGTGTGTGTGTGTGTGTGTGTGTGTGAAAGAGAGAGTGAGTGTGTAGTTGTGTGATCTGGTCTGAAGGATTTATGTCCTGTGAACTCCTCAGAGAACGAGGTGCAGAGAGATTGAAAGAGGGAATTGAAGAGAAGGATATTAGCAGTGGCTAAGCAGAAGAGAGTGAATGACAGAGAGCAGATGAGGGAGAGGGGGAGAGAGAGAGAGAGAGAGAGAGAGAGAGAGGGAGGGAGAGTGTTTAAACAGACATTCACTCCACTGGGTATGTAGCTTTGCTGCTGAGCTCATCAGAAGACAGACAAGAGAAAGAGAGAGAGAGAGAGAGAGAGAGAGAAAGAGAGCAAGAGGAGGAGAAGAGGAGCCGAAAGAGCAAATAATGGCAGTAAACTGGGGCAGAAGCTCATTCTGGGGGAGAGAGAGGGGGAGAGAGAGAGGGAGAGGGAGGGAGGGAGAGAGAGAGAGAGAGAGGGGGAGAGAGAGAGAGAGAGAGAGAGAGACAGCCTGCAGAACTGGAACTGATGAAGAGTACAGGACTGTCCGGACAAGCCTCCCTCCCTCCTTCCCTCTCACCCTCCCTCACCCATCCTACTCTTCCTCTCCCCCCTCCTCCAGCACACAGGCTTTCTGTCGCTGACCCTGTAGGAGATCCTCTCAGAGCACTGCGTGAAACGACTCGGCACACACACACACACACACACACGCACACACTCAGCTTGGCTCACTTACCTGCTCCACACAGCTGCTTCCATCGCACATATTCACACACACTTAAACTCATTTAATGTACACACATGCACACAGGCATTCAAACACGCGCACACACACAAGTACACAAACACACACATACACACGCACTTTCTGAAACACGCACACACAGCGGGAGGAGGGAGCTTAAAAAGGAGGGACTAACTTTCTGCCTCTCCGCTTAACTGAGTGGACCACTCTCTCCTCTTTACTCTCTCCCTAAGTCTCTCTGACACACACACTCGCGCCTGCTCCAAGGCTCACTTGCCGCCATCCCCCTCCGGAAGACACGCGGGTCCCCGGACCTCCCCGGAGCTCCCCTCGGCACCTTCGTCGCCCTCCTCCTCCTCCTCGCCCCGCACGCGCCGGCCGTCATGCAGGTGTCTATCGCCTGCACGGAGCACAGCCTGAAGGGACGGAACGGTGAGCATGGCAAGCAGAGTGCCACCAGCCCCAACGTGGTGAACGCGGCGCGGGCAAAGTTCCGCACGGTGGCCATTATCGCACGCAGCTTTGGTTCTTTCACTCCCCGACACCACATCTCCCTCAAGGAGTCCACGGGCAAACACACGGGCATGAAGTACCGGTACGTCCAGCCTCTCTCCTCTGGATTCCCTTCCTCCTCCTGCTCTCTCTCTCTCTCTCTCTCTCTCTCTCTCTATGTCTTCTCTCAGATTTGCAGCATTCCTGCATCTGCCTCTCTTCACTCATTTTTTGGAATTTCTCTCCTTCTCTCCTTCTCTCCTTCTCTCTCTCTCTCTCTCTCTCTCTCTCTCTCTCTCTCTCTCTATGGTGTGAGTGCTCTGTTGTAGATGTGGTTGTGGATTAGGTCTGTATATGGAGGAGGTGCACTACGTTCGTCCGTGTGGGTGTGTGAATGGGGGAGTGTGCGTGGGTGCACGCGCGCATGAGTGCGTGTGTCTGTGTTTGTGCGAAGTGCAGCTTGATTTGATGTGTATATTTTTGTGTACTTGCATATTTGTGTAGTATTATTTAAGAGGCTGTGTGCACATGTGTATGTCTGTATGTGATATACCACACACACACACACACACAATTCCCTTTGCAGTGTTTCTCACAGACTTTAGCAAAGTGTGCGTCTTGCATGTGTGAGAGTGTGAGCTCTTGTGTTTGTGAGTGTACAGGAGAGGTGTGTGTGACGTAAGCACCGTTGGTAATATACAGAGAGTTTGGCGTAACAATCAGCAGACGTGTTACTCTCTTTACTCACTTAATCTGCTGAATCTGTCACGTCATTCTGTAACACTGATTTCACAGACTCTGTCCTGCAGGTCTGCAGCTTTTGCAGGTGTGTGTGTGTGTGTTCACATAGATGTATGGCTTCCAAACTCTTCAAACACTTTTTTTATACACCAACTCTGTGCACGTTTGCATGTGTTTATACAAAAGTGCACAGATCCTGATATTTAGTTCTATTCCTGGAGGGATGATTAAACCTGATTAAACAGCAGACAGTATGTGCAAATGCTTTAGTACTGGAATTCTCTCACACCTGCTGGGGTTCTGTAGACCTGAGTGTGTGCTTGACAGGTGTTCTATGCTATGAGATGTGTGTGTGTGTGTGTGTGTGTGTGTCAGAGGAAGGGACTGGAAGAGTGGGAGAATGAATTTGGGGGATATCTGTGTAGCCACACATTTTGAGGATTGTGTGTGTGTCTTTCAGATTCAGCGGATTAATGAAGAACTGAACTGATAATTCATTCAGACAAAATGTTTGTTTTTTTATTTCAAAATAACCAAAGGAGGAGGGGAGTAGAATGTGCATTTGAGTATTTCAAAATATTTGTTATGCACTTTTTAATGAGTTCACTCCAGAAAAGTTGAGTTCACTCTGGGAAACCTGCATCTTTTTATCCTTGTCACTTGTTTTCTGTTTCTCTCTCTCTCTCTCTCTCTCTCTCTCTCTCTCTCTCTGTCCTTCTGTCTCTCTCTGTTTGTAAGATGTTGGCAGTTATTGTTGTTGGTGGCAGGCTGTCACTGAGGCATTAAAAGTGCAGGAGCATCTCTGATGGCACTTCGTACATACGACAGGCGGCGGATTGAGTTTCTAGAAACGTCCCTCCTTACTCTCCATGTCCATCAATACCGTCTTTGTGCTGGCTGGCACTGCCATCCACACACACAGACGCAAACACATCAACACACAGAGAAACAGACATCAATAACACACACACACACACACACACACACACACACACACACACACACACACACACACAGGAAAAGTGGCACATTAGGAGATCGGCATCTATCTATAGTTGTATAGCTGTATGTACCAACATTGCAAACTTGTATGAACCATGTACAGGACAGAAAAACAACACACACTAAATCCATATCAGCGATCACGACCCCTGCTACGCATCTGCAGCAAATCCTCTGAGCCCTGTGGCCGCATCCACGGTAACCGACACCCACACAATCCCTTCAGACTTGCTTAAAGCGGCGATGTCGTACTAAATCGCTGTTTGATTTTAAAACGTGTTAAATTGGAATAAGTGTTAATGCTGTGGGGGTTGGAGAGCGTAGCTTCATGGTGTGGTTTGTTTTTTCAAACTCCTGAACAAGGTGTAAAATCTATAAAACATAATCGCCTATAAAGTTTCCTCACAGCGCAGCACAAGCCGACACACATTTCACTCTCCGTCTTTATGTTCTGTTGAGGATGTCTCGAGAGTTTGGCACCCGTCGCGCTGCAATAAACCAGCGGCCCAGGCTAAGGTGTCGAGGCTCTGAAACCCCAGACCCCGACACGAATGCATTTATGGAAGCTGTAGTGAACTCAGAGTGGCGCGTGAAAAGGTTGGATTCAATGAACGAGATGGGGAGCCACTTTCCAGAGACATGCTAAAGAAAACAAACAAAAAGACCAAATCACAGCAGTGAGCATGGATCCGTGGATCTGTATGTTTGTGAGGTAGATACCAGCAACTACAGCATGCTTTTGTAGTTGAGCAAGAAGTCGAGGGCCTCTGGAACGTGATCTGGAATCCAGACAACGAAGGATGAATTGTCGAGTTTTCGATGGGGTTGCCCTTGGTTAGAAAGCTCCAAAACTGCAGAAGTTGCTACATCTTGCCTACATTCTGACTTTGGACCAAGGCTGTAGAAGCCTACCATCAATGCTAAAAGACAGGCAGTCCTGTTTTGTGGAGAAGGTGGAGACGCTGCAGGAAGCCGCTCATCCAGGCTCCATCTTGCACGATGTCCAGAGGCTGTGTTTCCATCCGGAGAACCTGTGTATAAGGTAGGAGGTTTAGCTGCTCCGGCATCAGGAGTCGTTTTATCTTGAGGTAGAGAGTCAAGATTGAGATAGGATTTAGACCTGTTCATGGACTGTTCCAGGAATTATAGACCTGTTCAGCATGTTTCTACAGTGCTTGATGTTTAGTGACGCAGCTTTTTGGAAAAGCCAGTGTTCAGTGTATATTTTTTGATTTCCCCTCTCCCTGTACACTTCTGCTTTATTATTTTATTGGTTACACACCTTGGTTATGGCAATTAGAACTACTCTTTTAGCCAGGGCAGTTAATACAATAATATTTCATTCTGTGTAAATGCATCAGTGTGACACAACTTAAGACTCTAACAACGTCCTCTACGTCCGTTATGTAAAATAGCCTGAACAATCCAGTTAAACATAAAAGAATTTTTAAGCATTTGAAATCTCTACACCCAAGATAGTATCCCTTCAAGAAACATGTTTAAAAAATGGACAAACCAATGCTTTCATGTCTTATGAAAGCATAACAAAAAACACGTGTTAAAAAGTACATCTAAAGTGATCTCTGACTTAAATGGTAGCTTCATTGTTGTATGTAACTTTTCTCTAACCTTCCAATCTTAAAGCCACAGGTAGACAGATCTTCTCTAACCTTCCAATCTTAAAGCCACAGGTAGACAGATCTTCTCTAACCTTCCAATCTTAAAGCCACAGGCAGACAGATCTTCTCTAACCTTCCAATCTTAAAGCCACAGGTAGACAGATCTTCTCTAACCTTCCAATCTTAAAGCCACAGGCAGACAGATCTTCTCTAATCTTCCAATCTTAAAGCCACAGGTAGACAGATCTTCTCTAACCTTCCAGGCTTAATGCCACAGTTGCCACCCCTTAAAGCTGCTAGTCCAAAACCCTAGAAACGCCCTTGCAAAATCTGCAAGTGAACTTTACTCCATACAGTGCTATAAATCATCTGACTGCTGGAGTAGAAACCCTACTACTAAGCAATATTAATTTTGATCTCCAATTCATCACTACTATTTAAACGATTTTAACCTAACTGATACATTTATTTATAAAGAACATTTTTTGCATAGTGCGCTATACATAATAATGTAGTAATATGTAACTATATCTACCTGCATGCATTCTAAACTAATTACTTCTAGGCCTAACGAGAGATTATAACTAAATTTCACATGATTAACGTGTTGTATGATGTATTTGAAATCCTCTTGATGACAGGAATCCGATGGTGACTTTCCAGATCCAGTAGTGTTATGGGACAGTGGAGTTTTCAGTACTTACAGTACTGGAGTTTTCAGTACTTGTGGTTAAATGGAAGCGTTAAAGAATGTGGTCTCAGTTCCTTCCCTGCATTTCTTATATTACACTCAGGGAAAGTAATGTAAGTAATTATAATGTTTTTATAACGTTGAGGTCATAAAAGTAGCTCTGGAGAGTTATAACCAGCCATAAACCTCTCACTATGAGATCCTGAGTGTGGGTGAGGTGCTGATATACTGGGCAGGGGTACTCCCGTGTGCTTGGGACCAGGTCAAAGGTCGATGGAAGAGTTGGATTAAAGTCGCATTATCCTCTACAGTAATACATGAAAAACACACATGATGGAAAACTGCTACCTCTAGTAACCCTTAGTTCCAGTTCAGCTCACAACCCTGAACGGATGGATCTAAAACCTCCAAACACAGTCACAAACAGGCGGATGTGGTGACTTGATCCCCTGCTATTGTCCTGTGATACATTTGTGTCTTTCAGCGCAAGCATATCTTTTTCAAGATTAATTCTCCACCACAAACCTTTCAAGGTACACTTTGGAAATCATTATTAGCACACTTGAGGGGTCAAATAATTTCTTACACAACGTGTAAAAATAAGCAGCATGTTTAGTAGCTCGTTTAGCGTTTAGCGATCTCACCCAGCTTCTTCTACACGCATTTAACAGGTATGCAGTATGTCCAAGTACACGTCTCCACTCTTTATTTTTCAGATGGAAAACATGCTGCTATCAAAACAAGACCCCTGTGAGCACAGTGACAGAGCTAGTCAAATTCTAGCTCATCAGCTAACAGGTGCATCAGCTAATCAGCTGCAGGCAGGTGCCTCATCACAGAGATAAGTAAAGTCCCGTATTCAGCAACTGACGCAATCTCAACCTAAACAAAATTCAATAACCCAAACGAGATCAATATTAATTATATTAATCATTAATTTATTCATCAGAGGCTGCCCTATCAGAGGCTTTCCTATATCCAAACCTTTCCTATATATGAACCTTTCTTAGTAATCTTACCATGCCTGTTATTGGTTCACCTGAGGATGACCTTGATAGACATCACACTCAAACGCTCAGGTGAGTGTAGACTGGGAACCCTTGGGCTTTCTCCTTGATTACGTTAAGACTTTCTCTCTTTCTTTAACCCCAGTTTCTCACGTTTTATACACAATCCTCACGTGGCACAATATATATGTGTTATAGACATTTTAAAGAAATGTCTATAACACACAGGCTCCAGTTTCATTTCTGAAAGAGCAAATCCCTTTTAGATATAGATTTTTTCCAACCAATTTAATCTGCTGCACTGTTCCTGCAAGATCTTGACCAAAATCTTATCAAAGCACTTAGAGGCTATGATTACAGAATCATATTATTATATTATTATTATTATTATTATTATTATTACATGCAAGCTCTGCTCAATGCATATACAAAATCTCATCTCATTATTATTATATTATTGTAATATTATTATAATATGCGATGTTTATTCAGTGGTTCCTCTCAACCCTTCAACCTGATGTGATCTTTAGATAGTGAAAAGTCTTTAGACAGGATTGAGTGGGCTTATTTATTTTTGGTACTAGGAAAATTTTTTTATTATTAGATAAAAAATTTTATGCTCATCTCCTGCAGCATCTGTCTGCACTAACAATGTCACTTCTAGTTATTTTGCTGTATAGAGGCAACTCTACCTCCGTGTCTGTTCTGTTAAGAAGTGGAACATTACTGCTCTGTGATCTGATGAGAGATCAGTGGAATGCAGAAGGCAGTGGATCATAATGTACCACCCTGCGCTGATGAACTGCCTTCGTATCTTCCCAGTCTAGAATGTTCTATTCCCTACCCTTTTACAAGTGCCACAAAGTTCTGGAAATATTCCTGACTATAAATGAACACTTACAAGAAATCCACTTTTTCTTATTACTAAAGTAGCAATGGGTCTTGTCTGCCACTCTTTTCCATTTATGGTTGAAATGCAGAACTTGTGTAAGGATGTAGATAACAGGTACAAGTGAAGCTCTTCTCCGTAATCTCACACACCTTCTACATAACTTCATCAGGTTCTCTTTGTATATACTCTGTGTATATCTTTGAGATCAGTTTCTCTGTGTATATACCACAGATGAAAGTACTACGTTGATTCCATGTTTCCATTTACCACTGCTGTAGGTGTTGCCAAATCCTGGTTATTCTAATGTTCTGGTCTTGTCAGGGTCCTAGTAAATTTACCTATGATCCTAACTAGCATGTCTGGCAGAGAGCATCTGATAAACAACATCCTGCTTATATCACCTCATTTTGTTCCAACGGAAATCCCCAAATCCTCTCTCTTTTACTGCAGGTTTAAGCAGGTGCATAGCGTTTGTTTCCAGCAAAGCCACACATTTTGGTTCGGGTGAGGGGAGGGGCTTAGGCACGGCCGTCCCATTTCCAGCGCCGACCTTCCGTCAGGTTTGGAGGGGAGCGAGCAGACGGTCTTGTGTCGAGTGCAGCTGTTCTGCAGGCCCAGAGGCCCACGGCTCTGAGTGACGGACAAGATGAAATGCAAAAAACAATAATAAAAAACCCGTTGCTGTGTCCACCTGGGCTGGTCCAGTGGGGAGAGCGGAGGGGACCCTGGCAAGGTCTTCCAAAATAACGTCTGCCTCTCAAAGGCTCTGAATGACTCGGCACGTTTAATTGGGGTTCTTACTTCAATCATGTTTTAGAAGGTTACATTCCTCGCGTGTGTCTGTCTTGGGGTTATTTTTCCCATTGTTTCTGATAGTTTACGTTGATTACACACCGTTGGCCGTTTGTTGAGCGTTTCTGAAAGATTTTGCCTCTTTTTTCTCACAATATGTTTTTGTAATAGAAAAGCCAACAAGAGAAAACAGAAGTACAGTCCAACAGCGACACTCACTTTTTGTGAAACCAGAGCTGCCGTTGGCCAATATAGTAATTGGTTGACCGGTTGATTGATTGACAGTTCCATGTCAGACTGATAATGATGGCCATGTTATAACTGTGAGAGAACACTGATTACAACCTGGCTCATAAATAAAATTATATTTACATGGTTTGCTTAGTTTCTATAACTAAATGCTGGAGACTGGAAGGAAAGAGAGAGAGAGGTGAGAGAAACCAAGGAAAGGAATCCATTACAGAGGGAACAGCAAAACATAAATCTATTTCAAACATAAATATATTAAAAAAAAACAATATGCTTTCATCCTCAAAGAATGGATGAGGTACATAGATTCATAAAGCAAGTAGCACACAGTTACACACACAGTTACACACACAGTTACACACACAGGGAGAGAGGCCACCCTCTGCACCATCTGATCCAAGCTATCAATATGGTTCCAATTTTCCCAGGTGTTTTTCTATTCTATTATTTGTGTGTGTGTGTGTGTGTGTGTGTGTGCAGCTTTGGGTTCAAACCAGTTCATTTGAAAGAGAGTAAAGAACTCTTGACCTCTCCCTGAGGAGGCGGAGTGGGGGGG
>JAOYMR010000090.1:0-15000 GCA_025802075.1 Tenebrosternarchus preto
TTCACTCCCTCTCCATCTCCCTGTCCCACTCCCTCATCCCCTCTCCCTCACTCTCTCTCTCCCCCTCCCTTCCTCTCACTCCCTCTCCATCTCCCTGTCCCACTCCCTCATCCCCTCTCCCTCACTCTCTCTCCCCCTCCCTTTCTCTCTCACTCCTTCACTCCCCCCTTCCCTCTCTCTCACTCCCTCACCACCTCTCCCTCTCTCTCTCACTCCCTCATTCGCTCTCTCCCCCTCCATCTCACCACCTCAATCATTCCCCCCCTCTCTCTCACCCCTCCCTTTCTCTCTCACTCCTTCACTCCCTCTCTCTCACCCCCTCCCTTTCTCTCTCAATCCTTCACTCCCTCTCCATCTCTGTCCCACTCCTTCATCCCCTCTCTATCTCTCTCATCCCCTCAGTTGCTCTGTCCCCCCTCTCTCTCTCACTCCTTCACTCCGTCTCCATCTCTCTGTCCCTCATCCCCTCAGTTGCTCTGTCCCCCCTCTCTCTCTCACTCCTTCACCTCCTCTCCCCCCACCCTACCATGCCACAATCACCACATCAGACACATCCAGGGTGTAGAAGACTCTGCATATGCAGGACTTGTTAGCGACTGATCGCTGGCCCCCATCACAAGCATCATACCTCTCACCGTTTTTCTACCCCAAGTGCTTCCAAGCCCCTCCCATGAATTATGTATGGTGCTGCACAGCTCACAAACATATCTACTAAACGTGTTCCTCGACTTAAATAGCCAGTTAGTTCCTCCTAAGAAGCTTGAGTACAGAAGCTAACGGCACTTTGTGAAAAGCGACACATTTGTGGTTTCTATTGTTGATATTACTGTTGATGTTAACAGAGTCCGTCATCAAAAGGATGAGACATCCGCATAAATCAATTCAGCGTCAGAGTCGAAACTTTTCCGTTAGAGTTACGGGAATAAATAGTTACGGGGTACTTTGATTACTGGTACGTTTAAAAACTGGTGATTACTAGCAGGACGACATCAGGATTACTAACAAGATTCACCTGCTCCTTGTCCGTTTTAATTATTTTTAATGGTTCTAATCGTTTGAACAATTCCCATGACAGCGGTTAGTCAGCCACAGCATCAGCATCGGTTTAAAGGTTTAAAATATGCGCCATGTCTTGAGCGAGTTTTGGTTCTTTTACTGCTCTGTGTGTGTGTGTGTGTGTGTGTGTGTGTGTGTGTGTGTAAACAGATGTGCATTCGGCAGAATCTTGCTGATGTGATACGTGGCTTGCTTGGCTTTCTTAGGCGCACGTCATAATTTGAATACTCGTACATCTTTGTTGATGGAGATTTTTTTCCCCCAATAAAAACAAGATATCTGTTCAACATGAATTTGAACATGTTAAACAAATATTTTGGCTAATTTTCTTTTGCGAATAGCCGACTATAAAATTTCACTGACGTGTTAAATTTCGCAATCCTTATCAAATGATAAACTCTTGCTTACACTAGTTAACCTGTAACGCGGTAAGACTGAAAGGCCAAGATTAGGATTCACCTAGTTACACCTCTTCTCAACAGAGTTCTACTCGGTTGCTAACTAGAGTACTATATTCGACAGACTTTTAAAATAGACAAGTCCATGAATGTTTAGACTTGTAACAAGGGGCCACAGGTTCAGTACGAATAATAATGTTAAAATATTCTGTACGTAACTGGTCTGTTTTCACTGGTGGAGCGTACCAGTTTGACAAGAGTGAAGGGGTCGGGTATTCCGCACCAGGACGTTCAATATTGGTGGAGCGTACCAGTTTGACGGGAGTGGAGTGGCCAGGTATTCTGCAGCGGGCCTAATTCAGGAGTTCTGGATTGATGGGGAAGGAACACGTATATGGACAACTTTCTCATCTTTCCCAAATTCTTGAGTCTGCGCACAGAAATAGAGGAGCGCGTGGGAGTTGGAGGTCATAGACCTGGAACTGTAGTGTCCCGAAACTCTGGCAGTTAATGCGTTAAAAAGTATGAACGGAAAGCAATCAGATTATGTTAGTTAACTATATAAATAGTCTGAATTAGGCTACAATTTTAATAGCTAACGGATGACTGAAGAAAAAAAATCAAAGAAACTGCTGGATAGATCAGGAATACCCTACAGGACATAGGCACAGATGTGCAGATACGTCAAAGACCACCTTAGAAGAAAACACGCCAACAGGAGTGCAAGACCACCATAGAGAAGAACACACGGCACCACGTACCGCTGGTAACCGTGAGTCCTACTTAGCTGAAGAACAGAAAAGGCTTTGAAAATGCTTCACCTAAAAAATTTTTTACTTTCATAGTCATCGTGGCTTTTCTAAAGACGTGTCCTGTCCACTGATAAAGACCCCGAATTCGTTTTCAGTTGTTGAACTAAAGGTAAAATATAGAATCAAAATAACAAAGAACGTGTAGCTGTCCAGTTACTTCCAGACCGCCAATATCTCCATTTGCAACCAAAGCGCGTTTTTCATTTTCTTTTTTTTTTGCTACAGAGGAAACGTGTCGCAACTGCACAACTCTATGGACGTGGTTAACCCTTTTTGAACTTCCCTCAACTTCAGTAACTTGTGGCGCGGCCCAAACACGTAATAACTAGCAATGCTACAACGGTGTGAGCCCACTGTTCGGAATTTTGTAACAAGACGAGGCTTTGTTATTAACCAAAGCATACTCTGAACGACGTTTTAAACAAATTGTTAAATTGGATAATTTTTATACCACGACCTGTAAACTGTCACCAATACCTACACACGTTCCAAATACCCAGATGTGAAAAAAAAACAATGTTCTCCCTTGATGTTCTTAAATAAGCATTAAACTTCATGTGTTAATGTATGACCGCATGAATGGCTACTTTTTACGGATTACAACAGGATTTTGCAACGAAACCAAGTTGAACAAAAACTTAATCCGCGCGGAGTTGTCGGGGCGACGGCAGTAATTACCTGTTCTGCCAACCTTGAATAAGGTTGGTGTATTTGCTTAGTACTCCTTCCAGCTGTCGCGCGTGTGTGTTCTGCGGGGGAAAGCTGTTGCCTACCAAACCACCGCGGCTTCCTCCGCCGCTTCCAGTGCAACCGCGTGAGGCCGAGCCGGGGCTGTGTGCGCCGGCTCGCCCGATCTTTCGCGTCGAATTTGCTCTGTCCGTGGGTAAAGATCCCGAGTTCGTTTTTGCAGTTGCAAGATGCGACACCGTCTTTTCCATACTGGCAACGGGACGAGACAGACCACAAGAGCGCGTGATGTGTATACAAGGCGGTTGCTCAACCTAAATCCGCTGCTTTTCAAAGGTAGTATCCATAATTCTCCGCTTGTGTTTAGACGTTCCGTTAAGAACGCATCGGGTTGGCATATTCGTGGTAGGGCAGTGGAGTGATTTCTCTGCGGCTGAAGGCTCTACAGTGTGTGCTTTTCCTGTGATTGCCTATTGGAAATCTCAGAACAGACACTCCCTCCGTTGCTCCGCCAACCCGGATATTACAACCCACTCCGGTCGCACGGCCAAGTACGCAGCGCGGTCCCGAGACAGAGGGATGCGCATGACTGCTGGATCCATTCCGCCGAAATGCTGATTCACCAATTTGCACCGGGCTACGCAATCCGGGCACGAGCTACTCGTATCACGTGTGTCTGTGTGTAAACATACTCACGTCTACACTTGAGATTCTTGTCCGTTCATTTTTTCCTATGCAGTTAGAGGACGGACCCACCCCAACTGTGTGGGCTTGGAATTTAACCACTAAAAAATCATGAAGCGATTTGCAGCGACTTGCACAGGTACCAACATTTGCTGTAGCAGCTTTACGACAACCCGATTTGGTCATTTTAAATTTACGTCAATTTAGCGCTCCAGTCTGCTTGCAGAAGAACGCTAATCACCAAGCTACGAGGGCACGTGATAGGCCGGTGCATCCGTTGCAACAATGTAAACGAGCCCTGTCTGCTACTCCATTTACTCCAGGGAATGTTTAAATAGGTAAATCTTCATTTATGTAACACCGTTCTAAAATACGTCTCAGAGTGCTTCACAATGTAATCTAACAAAATCGCAGCATTGCCGAGCATATCTGAGAGTCGAACCCGTGGTTTTATTATATACTCATATGCGTACTAACAGTGTTAGTGCAATTCCCACGCCAAAACGGTCACTGAATGTGCGAGCAATTATATTTACAACAGGGCTGAAGTCAACGTGTTTGGAAAAGATCAATCTGGCAACCCATGTATATGCGCCATGCCTTGTTCTTAAAGTACACATCTAGCTGAAGTGTTCCTGAATAGGAATCTAAAATTAAGATCAGAAGTTGTATTAGAAGTTGTACTCCACCTCCCTGATGGCGCATCACCTCTAATCCTGACTAACTCTGCTTCCCTGAAGACAGCATAACAAAAATAGTATAACTGCAATGCTTTGACCGCTGAAGACCGTCTTTCAAATGATTTCTATCATTCTGCAATATGGAATCCCAGTCAGAAAGATTCTCATTCTAGAGTTTAAAAATAATCAACAAATGTTTTAATCTTAAAATGCGGTTTTCTGAGGTGATGTTTGGTCTTTTAGTATTTAGCACTTTTAAACCTTCCTTTAGACACTCCTTCAGTATGAATTCAATACTTTGGGTATATTCAGTATGAGTTCAGTGCTTTGGGTATATTCCCTGACTGTGGCATTAAAGGTCTACAGCTGCCATCTTTGATCTAGCATCTTACACTGCTGATCACATTGGACTGGGTTTGCTCTGCGGATTCTAGTTCTGTGCCCACCTCAGTGCATTGTGGAGCTTTGTTACAGCACTCAGAATGCTGTCAGAGTTCTCATCCTTAATCCTGACTAACTCCACCTCTCTGAAGGTGTCTCACCCCTAATCCTGACTGTCTCTTCCTCTCTGAAGGTGTCTCACCCTTAATCATTATTAACTCCGCCTCCCTAAAGGCACCTCACCCTTAATCCTGACTAACTCCACCTCCCTGAAGGTGTCTCACCCCTAATCCTTACTGTCTCTGCCTCCCTGAAGGTGTCTCACCCTTAATCCTGACTAACTCCACCTCCCTGATGGCACATCACCTCTAATCCTGACTAACTCCGCCTCCCTGAAGGTGTCTCACCTCCAATCCTGACTCACTCCACCTCCCTGAACCTGTTGTTTCTCATCGTTTCTATTTCACTCACCTGTCTTACAGAGAATTATTATACTTCCAATTGTTTTAGAAAAAAAAATGTTTATAGCAAATCTAGACTTTAATTAATCCCACTCTTAAAATATAACTAAAATGGACCATGAAAGTATAGATCTGTTACACTTTCATTTTATTTCAAATTCTAGAAATTTAAAATACAAAAAAACAAAAACAACTTAAATCTAAATTGTGTGTGTGTGAGAGAGAGAGAGAGAGGCAAAAGAGAGAGAAAAAACATACATGTATGAACATGTCCAGAATTGTACTGAATAAATGGATCACAGTTTGGATTAATTATATTGAAAGATTTCTTTTGCAGGAAGGCAAACCACAGCACCACAATGATGGTGGGAGTTCTGTAGAAGTGCCTGTTCTCTAAACAATTTACCGGCAACTTCAGACAGATCACTGGTCTCTCTGTTCCACACTAGGCCTCTCTGGTTGGATTCTGATGTCTCTGCGTCGCTGCCGGCCTCTCTGGTCAGATCGCTGGTCTCTCTGCTCCATGCCCAGCAAAGGCCAGGAGGTTTTCAGAGAAGGAACTGCTCGAACTGGCTGAGAAGAATCCCGGCAACTGAAAAAAAAGAGTTCAAACAACAAAGAAGTTCTCTGCTGAACGGTGCTAGGATCCCTTTCCTTAAATAACATTTCTTATAGAACTGTGTATAATGCATCAGTTCACATAATCTTTAGTCTAACATAGAATTGTTGTGGTTTGACCACTTAAGATGAGACAGCAAGGCAGATGACTAAACTTAATACCATAACTGCCTTCTACCCTGCTTCTGTAGCAGTAAGACAACACTGTAATTATATGTAGGATGAAATGTCAGATATCCTGTGTCGAACCCTTGGAGATTTACACAGGGTCCAGCTCACTCACCTCATACCAGCAACCACAACATTGCAAGCTCTTCTCATGGGTCTTCAGGTGGGCACCTCCCTTCATTTGGCTGAATTAAGCCCTTGACACCTCCAGGAGGTTTAGCAGTGAAGTCTGGTGTTCCAGCCCCACCTCCTCCAAGTTCACTATTAAACCAACCACAACCAAACCATCTTTAAACATAAACCCTCCCTGTTTTCCCTGGTGACTTAAGGCCACACCCAGCCCCTCTGACACTGTTAATGTGTGCTCAGTGCTGCCAGTTCCATATGGTTCTACCACTCTAGACATGACAATGACACGACACAACAATCCACTCACCTGTCCAGTCCTCCACATACCTGAGACACCAAACACCTCAGACACTCCATCTTTATGATGCATTTCACCAACTAACCTGTGCTCACTTTATCTACAACTGAATAACCCTTTCAGCTACTTCTGATAACTCTTTCACAGCTCCCAAATTTCACATGCAAAGATGTGGCAGGCATAGTTACAAATCCGCTAACACATACCTCTACTCGTCTTATATACCCTTGTCACCAAGGTTCTTTCACCTCATCCAAGTTTGCACACCTTCCTTTCAAAAACTTCATCTACCACATCCTAGAATGGAACTGTTAACTGTATAAAATAATCTGTTTATTTACTTTGTGCAACCCCATATCTGGGCTCGGCATAGTTAACGCAATGCACTATGGGACATGTAGTCTTTTAGCACCATCTACTACCAATTTCAAGTCTTGTGATTCAATTCATCTACCGATAGATATGGCCTAAGCTCACTCTCCACCACACTGCACCTCACGCACAAACCCATCCACTCTAGTCGTATCACTACTGGGCGATGAGTTAACCTCTACATTCTAAATATTGAACAAGCCAGTGAGCACCTGATTAAGTCTCCATGCATTTGGTACCTACGTAAAATCAAGCTTTTACATGCCAACAAAACACCATTTAGTGTCCCTGAACACAATATACAGCCGCTGACTTCATCCACTGTCCAAGGAAGGATGTCATAAGCTGCTCTGAGGGAAAAAAACAATGGAAAGCAGGAGAGATGAGATGGAAGCTCATGCTGATTCTGTACACGTAATCTCAGTGTCATAGGTTTGGACTTGTTACCTATGAGCAAAAATCTGGAACTGAAGAATAAGTTTTAACAGGAAATAAGTCTGTCAGTCACGTTACATCCCTGTGCATCTTTCTGCAGGTCTTTTGCATGTATGTGATTTATGTTCCGAGGCTGTTCGGATGGCGGAATGACGTTCCTTCACAGAGCTATCCTCCACCACGTCTTGGATCTACCTGACAGGATGATGTAAGAACCCCCTCAAGGAGAAAACAAGGAGAGAGGAGGAGAGATCGATCGATCTAGATACAGATTTTGGTGCTAGTGTGCTGTTTTGCTTTGCTGTGTTGAGATTTCGTCTATGACCTTTTGTTTTTTTTGTTTTATTTGAGTTACGCTTCACCCGTACTTGTGTTGATCACTGTTGTATATGTTGTAAATAACAGTTGTTTGAGTGTTGGAGTCTGGTGGTAGGAAATGACTGCTGTTGAAGGAGGGCTTGTCTTTGTTTTTGTTGCAGAAGATGCGTTTTTTCACTTCCATATGTTTGGCAGTTAGATTTAGTCATTGTGTATTTCTTTTGCGTAGACTTAAGTTTCTTTTGTTGTTTCGTTTGTTGTTTTGAAGTCGTTTGTGCCAGTTCTCTGTGAGCTCAAGTTGTATCATACTCAAATATACATGTATTCTGAAAAACCTGTTTGTGTTCTGTTTTCCTGGTTCTCATTTTTCATGATGTAGTTTTTTACATACTGCTACTTCCTTGTCACGTCCCTTTTGCCTTAGACTGCAGGTTGTGGGGTTGTGACTGCAAACAGTTTCCTCACATGTGCTGTGGGCATTCTCCAGATATCTGAACACAGCTTTCTAGAACAGCTCATCATCACCAACACTCACACCTGCCCAGTACAGGATCAGTAACAGATCTGTCTCAAGGTCAGAAGGTTGGGGTTATCTGGGGTAGTTATGTTTGGAACTGGGGAAATCACTGGAGTATTTGACCAGAATCAACAGAGATTGTTTGACTGTTCAGGACAGTATCCTCAGTGATTAAACTATCATGTGAATGTCTTATGACTGAAACATATAAAAATGCTTCTCAAAACATAATTATAAAGTCATTAGAACATTAGATGTCATTTAATTAGACATATCTAATTAATTAGACATGTCATTATCATAATTAGACATGTCATTATGTTGTGCAATTTTGTCAGGGTTTATAAGGCAGTCAGGCAGTATGTATTGTTAATCCCTCACCTGGGGTCATCAGGTGAGGGTCATATGCTTGGTCATCAGTTTATCATTTACTTTTTTAAAAAATGTTTCATCATATCCATTTATAATATCTTCTCATCACATCTTCTTACTCTCCCTTATGTGCCACAAACTTCTCTAGAGACCATGTTCTCCAGGCTTCTTCCTATAAAGAACACAATTTTTTTTTTTTTGTTTATTATTCAGTTATCTAGAGCTTTGTTGGTGGGGTGGGGTGGGGTGGATACCTGCCTGCCTAACGGGAATGACAATGTTCACAGAACAGCAACACCAGTGTAACTTAGCAAGCTCCTCCATGTCTGACAATAGCAGAATAACCATGTCATAGAGTAACACAGAACCATAACACAAGCCTAACTTCACAAGCTCTTCCTTAGCTGACTGATTAAAATAACAGAAAAAAAATGCTGATCATCATGGGAAACGGAGTCTGGTCATTGTGGCTGCAGTAGCATTAGCATTAGCGCTGGTGGGAATACGACTGCGAAGGATTATAAAAATAAACAGGGAAATTACCAAGTGAATAATATGGGCCAGTGAACCAGAGCCATTCAGGATCAGCAGAACATAATCTGCTATGATCTGCTATGTTAGAGTATCCCCGTCACATTGTTTACATAGAAACATGCCACACCTCCGGTTGACGTGCTGGTATCTCACCATCTGAATGGGTTGGCCAGGGTCACCAATATGGAGGTCTGCTACACACAGCCATGTCTTAAGCTGGGCAAAGACACAGCTTTCACTGTATCAGGTTCATCGTCTTCAGAATAGAGAACATAATGAAAAGGAGAACTGATGGTAATAGTGATGCTGTGTCTGTTGGTTAGGATACCCGCCGCTCCATGCTCCACTCTTGTCATTCTCTCTATATCTAACCCCCTCTCTCGTCTCCTCCTCTTGTTCCCTGTTTCTTTAGTTTGATCTCACATCTGTGCTGTCTGACCGACTACCATTGTTAGACTAACACGCTTCTTTCCAACTATAAAAACCTGATCTGGAGTTTCTTCATGTGCACAAATAAACCTCAAGACTCTGAGGATCAATACAGGATCCTCAATGCCAAATTTGCCAAATACTTCTCTGCCTATTCCCAATCTGCTCCTCTCCCTTCTCTGCCCCGCCCCCTCGCCATTCGGCTCCTCCCCTATTCCGAGTTTGATCCTCCCACCTCCCCTCTCTTCCTAGTTCATTTTGTTTTGACTTTTATTGCTTTGTTTACCTTTACCTGGTGTCAAATGACATGATACATGAAAAAATGTTCCTGAAAATAAAAAATAATAAAAACAGTAAGGCCATGCTTTAATGTAGCTATGTAGCCAGCAAGTCATCACACCAGACTCATGGGTAAAGGGAGGAGGAAACTCTGTATGACTGCAGCAAAGCCAGAGGCTTTCCAGCTTTCCCAAACCTGGGTCTTCCAGGAAAAAAGCATGTGGCCACCAGGGCAGAGAGTCACTGGTCTGCTATTATAGATAATTATGCTTTCATCTGTGGCCTGATGACAGAGTAAAGGCTTCGTCTCTCTCTCTCTCTCTCTCTCACACACACACACACAGTCCAGCCTCAACCAGGGCAACAGGGACAGGATATGCTGCTGTTAGGTCAATGTGAAGCTGGCACTGACTGTTTCAGCTCCAAGACAGAGATGATAGACAGCACACACACACACACACACATGCATGTACACACGTTGTCATTTAGCTTACCTGGCGGAGCATGGATCTATACCAGTGATCTATACCCAGGGAGCACACGCACACGGGAGCACACGGGAGCACACACAGCGTCAAGCTGATCAATATGTATGTCACTCTGGATAAGAGTGTATGCCAAATTCTGTATATGTACACACAATGTGCTTAAACTGAGAGGAGACCACCAGGAACTCATAAAACTTAACATTGGTGCCATCACCTGCTCTGAACCATGGAGCTATGGTCCCATCAAACAGAGTAGAAAGAACCAGGAACATTACCAGGTTAATCACTCTGAGCGGAAGAAGTTTAACCTTGTGTTGAAGTTAAACATACATACTTTGAATAAAACTGGACAAATTGCAATTACATTAACCAATTGAGTTACTGCTGGTTCAATTTGTTTCTGAATAACATGTTTATAACCATGTATTGTCTATTAACCTCACTTTTGTATTCATTATGGTTACATGTGAAATTAGTCTATGAATTATTCCTTAAAAGTTATTAGTTAGAAAGCATGAAAGCATGCAGTATAGTTTGTGTATTCTTTCGTGTTTGTTTTTATTCTTTGTTATGCAGGATTAAGGAATTTCTTATTGTGATAATTTGCTCTATAGGTTTGTCATTACAGTGTTGCTGAGCAAAGTTTTATCTGTTAATAGTGGGGTGCTACTTGGTGTCAGTGTGGTCTGTGTGTGTGTGCGCGTGTGTTTGTGTGGACATACCATGCTGATACTATATGTGATTAAGTGCTCCTACACTCTCTTAGCTTTCCCACCTGAAATCCTGGGGAGTGATCAAGTCACAAGGAGATGGGTAAAATTAAATTAATATTCATTAGTAGTAGACGAATTGGTGAACAGGAAAGGCCGAGGCAACCACCTCCAAAATTTGGTATAAAACTCTTAGAACAAAGGAAAAGACGGACTTCTTGGTTCTGCCGTTACTCAATGGATCGATAAATTAAGTTTGTACCGGGCTAACTACGCTAGTTATGCCTTGTTATATGTCTAAGTATTATTTATTTGTTCAGTGTTTTTCGTTAGTCCGTTCGTTTAACACGCTTGTACGCATCTAATACTGCGCACTGTGCAGTCTCACATTTTAGTCGTCTTTCGCCTTTGTTCGAGTTGAAATTTTTTGGCTCCGTTTTGGCCACTCGGCGACCAATTTTAAAGTCTACATCGGAGAAAGCGACACAACGTCTAATTCGGCCTAGGCTGACTCCGGCAAGTCGTCTCAGAAATCCCTTCGCGATTACATCAAGGGTCGTGAACTTCGGTTCGCTACTGGAGCAGGGACTGGCTCGCGACGTCGTTGCAGCAGACATCAGATGCTCGGTATGGTGACCAGTTGGACCGGTGCTGCGAGAATCTAAAGTGACTTCGGGTCCTACAGACCAACGCGGTCTCACACGCGTACACGCACACCCACGGACAACAGCTTGGGTCCCAACCCTCCGGCGACGTCACAGTAAGGCTCAATACATCTCGTGTCTATTTCTGATGTGGTTGCTGGGTCAGTTTAAACTTTGAGGTGTCTATCTCCTATTAAATTTGTAATTTATATAATTAGAAGTTAAGTTTAAATTCCATCTCCAGTAATGTGTCTTTGCTACTAACCCGGTTAGGGTGCCACGTGATTCTCTGTTTACTGTCACGCCCGTATAATCAAGTTACTCTCCCTGCATAATTTTCCTTTTCCTTTTTATTTCTTTTACAGTTATTCCACTTTCTTCTCCTTTGTTTCTGTGTAATACTAATCTCATTATTCATTGTCATTCAATTTACATCAACTTCATTTATTCATTAAGTTGATTCATCTTCCTGGGTGCCTAATCATAAGCAGTTTCCCTGCATACGAGTGAGGTCCCGATTGGTGTATGCAGCTGATATTCCATGGGTTATTGGTAATTCTAGTGGTAAATATCGCTTCATGTCGCTACAACAGCTTGTAATAATAACCTCATTACATTAAAAATGAAAACAAAAAAAGAAACATTGGAAAAGCATTGGGAAAGAGGTTGGGGCAGGATTGGTGAAGTTGGGGGGGAGGGTTGTGGGTGGGGTTGAGGCAGGGTTGTGGGAGGGATTAGGGATGGGGTGGAGGCAGGGCAGAGCTTTTTCTTGATTTGACTGTGATCTCAAATGGTGTCGTATATCAGAGCACGGAGTGGTGTAATTCTACTTCTCAGACTACACTAGGAAGTCTTTCATGTGCTCACTGTGAAAAGATGTGTAAGATGGGAACAGGCTGTCAAGCAGAGGTCAGACCACTGTTTGTGTGTGTGTGTGTGTGTGTGTGTGTGTATGTTTGCATGCATGGGGAGGCAGTGAATGAGTGATGGATAGAAAAAAATTAGAAACAGACAGAAACAGCAAGAGGGAGAGATAAAAGACAGAGAGGGAGAGAGGGGGGGGGGGGGAGGAACAGAGGAAAAACAGAGAGAGTGACTTTGAACCAAAGCGCTAACACAGAATGCAGAATACTGTCAATATTGCAGTATTCTGTCTATAGAATGCAGAATACTGTCTACTCAAACCACTGTGACACACTCCAGTTCAGATACTCGCGTGCTTTTGAGGACCAGCATTTCTGACCTCGAACAGTTTTTTGTATATTAAGTGTGACGAGATTAGCATGAATGAAAATTGCTGACATTTTATAAAATGCTTGTTGCAGATGGTATTAACCACAAGGGATAGCGTTTAAAGCCGTAAGACCTGGAACTGGAAACATGGCCCACCGAAGACCCATATCTGTCATAACGGGTCACAAAGTAATTTATCATCAACACTCAGACTGATCTTATATGAAATACACAGACTCAGAGCAAAAGCTGATGAAGAACAGCCATATTGCATTGCCATTGTTACTGTTTATATCAAATTCAGCCACCTTCTTTTATACACCATGTTAAAAGAGAACAGGTGTCAGCTGGACTGATATACAGTCAAAGCATTCCAATAAAAGCTAACGAAAAGTAGCATGCGACGGTTCTGCTGATGCTAGCTGAGCATGTAGCATCTGTTTGTCCTGTGTTCATCTTTGTTTTTGTGTTCACTACGCCTCCCTCGGGCGGTGTGCATCGTACACCCTTAGTCTCAACACCTGGTGGTTATTAGCTAATTATGTTGTATATTATAGTGACCTTGTTTTGTATCTGTGACTTGGTTAGGCATTAAGCGTTACATTGACCTTTTATGTTATATTTTTTTTAAGCTTAGTGCACATTTATATTTGGTTTCGCTTTTTTGTTCTTTTTGGTAATCACCTCAGTTGGAGACCTATGTGCTTCTTTTATTTCTCTGCATGTTCCACATCCATAACACAGTAAAATGAAACAAGCCACAGATAATGAAACAGGACAAATTAACAGATCTCACAGTCCAGGGAAGACTTGCATGCCTGCGAAAAAAGTAGGTCTTAGGCTGGATATGAAAATGTCTGCAAAAGAGACCAGCGTATATATATATATATAAACATTAAGCTATTCTATGATTTTGGAGGCAATTCAGCCCTGCAGCCGTTAGTTCAGCTATGCAGGAGTTACTCAGTGCTGTAAGTGTTAATTCAGAACTAGAGAGGATACCTCAGCACTGAAGTGTTCATTAAACACCACAGGTGTTAATTCAGCACTCCAGGAGTTAATTTAGTTGTTTAGGTGTTGAATCAGTACTGTTTGTGTTGATTCAGCATTGCAGGTGTTAATTCTGTACCGTTTGTGTTGAATCAGCATTGTAGGTTTTAATTTGCCACTGAGGATTTTGCTTCGTGGACATCTTTCATGACGGCTGGCGTTCCGGCGGGATTTCTTACTATCAGTCAGAACTGTGGCTGAAGAAACACAATGGGAAGCTCATTAGCAGCCTACCCCGATGTCTGACCTCCAAAACACATTCATGACTGCCCTCAGAGAGGTAGCTGTCCGAAAAGATCTGCCAATTAGTTCTCTTAGACTGCTACCAAACAGAACATTTAACATAATCAACAGCCCTTTTCATCTGGGGTTATCTCTATAATGACCAGCATCCCTTTCAAACTCTGTCACCAGCCTAAGAGCTTAGTAATGAAGGCTCTGAAGACATGTGAAGAGCATGAGCTGTAGTCCTGCTCCACAGGTGCACTGGTAGAGGACAAAGCTTCCTCTCCTTTCTGCATTGGGAGGTTTCACCTAATTAGGCTTCTCTGGTTAAAGTGCAGGAATGTGTCTGAAGCTACTGTCTGGGCATTCTCTGTTCACACCCGCCCACACTCGAGTGTTCAGCTTGAGAGGTCAGATAATGACTCGCTCCTTGATGTGAAAATTGCTCTGCTTTAAATATGAGGTGTCAAGCGTTGAAGAGGTTGGGTTTTCTTGTTGGAGC
Source organism: Tenebrosternarchus preto (assembly GCA_025802075.1). Lineage (NCBI taxonomy): Eukaryota > Metazoa > Chordata > Actinopteri > Gymnotiformes > Apteronotidae > Tenebrosternarchus > Tenebrosternarchus preto. Next base: position 14,481 of record JAOYMR010000090.1, read on the forward strand.
TTCTAGAATTCTTGGTGTGGTTCTAGAAAGTACTAGAAACTTTAAAAACTAGCTGAAAGCTATTATTACATCATATGTGGGATGTCTCCACAACCTGATTAGCATAACATAATATCCACCAATAAGGAACAAACACACTAATAAATACATAACTAACTAGACACCAGTGAACAGAATTACAATGCTGAAGTAGTAATATGTTAATGGTATACTGAAGCCAACCATAACAGATATGAATGATATATTTTGTAGTTTATACAGTAGTAAACTATTTACACTGTATAGGCTTTCACTCATAGGTTTTACACTCATACACTATATTGCCAAAAGTATTCGCTCACCTTCCTTGACTCACATATGAGCTTAGGTGACATCCCATTCCTAATTCATAGGGTTCAATATGAAGTTGGTCCACCCTTTGCTGTTGGAACAGCATCAACTCTTCTGGGAAGGCTGTCCACAAGGAGTGTGTTTATGGGGATTTTTGACCATTCTTCCAGAAGCGCATTTGTGAGGTCAC
>JAOYMR010000091.1:4465-14990 GCA_025802075.1 Tenebrosternarchus preto
TTTTATTGTTCTTTTAGGATTAGAATCACATCAGGGAGGAGTTTTATTGTTCTTTTAGGATTAGAATCACATCAGGGAGGAGTTTTATTGTTCTTTTAGGATTAGAATCACATCAGGGTGGAGTTTTATTGTTCTTTTAGGATTAGAATCACATCAGGGTGGAGTTTTATTGTTCTTTTAGGATAAGGTGTTGTGTTTGTGCTCTATAGAACAGTGTCTGTAGTTGGTAAATGGTAGATTTGTCTAATAAATTAATCTTCAAGAATTTCCCTCTGGGATCAATAAAGTATTTATCTATCTCTCTATCTTATCTATCTATCATCATTTTCTTTTAAGAAACTTCTTAAAGCTTAGTTACTCTCAAGCTTTTATGGAGCAGTAACCATTAGTGATGTGCTAATTGTATACTTATTTATTGTTTGTTTGTTTGTGTTGTTCTGTTTTCTGTTATTGTTTGGGTATTTATGCTGGTTCTACTTACTTCCTGTGTGTTTACACCATGATTTCAGAGTCTGTCACAGTTCTCAGGAGACGAGGTGGTTCAGGTCAATGACCAGATTGTGGTGAGAAAACTCAACTGTGACAAATTACTGTACTTAAACAGATCTATTAAGATGTCTCATTAGCATAATTCAATTATAGGTGCAGGAGAGTAATGAGGGGAGCAGCCAGGGTTGTGGGAGGCATCATTTTGTTTGTCATGCTGCATTAGCTTAGCAGTGTCACTTCAGTCCTTTGAATAGACCCTATCAATAGACCCTATCAATAGACCATATCAATAGACCCTATCAATAGATTTACCTGTGGACACTGGTCTTCAGTGCTGTTAAATGGAATCATTTCACCAGAACTTCCATCTGCCAGCAACAATACGAAACCCAACAGACACCAAAGGCGATGATGCTGATCTCTGGATTTGTTTCCCTGACGCGGTCTGCCGTGTCTTCAGGTGGGCTGGAGAAGGAAGAAATTGGAGGAGCAGCTGCTGGAGAAGCCGCACGGAGTGTTGGTGCTCCTCAGACGCGTCCCTGTGTCTCTCCGGCAGACAGACAAACCTGCTTCCTCGTCCTCCTCCTTCAAGTGCAGCGACAAGCAAGTAGATTCGTCCTTCTCATCACCGGTGAGTCTTTACCAGAAATGGTTTATTTCATCTTCTTATGAATCTGATATCAGCATGAGTGTGATAAACTGGTCAGTATCAGCCTTGTGTTTGCTGAGCGATGGTGTTCCAGAAGAAGCGAAGAAAATTAGGAGACTTATTTTTCCACCAAAACAAATGTTTACCTTGTTTGACATTTTCCTGTGTTTATAAAATACTGTTGGACGTATTTTGAAGCTGGAGGTGGAGCTGGAGGCTGTAGTCGAGTATTGCTGTGTGAGATCCATGTTCTCACTGACTTTTCTTGATAGTTTAGGCAATGAAAAACACACATATCACACACACACACATATACACACTCACACACACACACACACACCACACATCCACACACACACACACACACACACACAGTCAGCATTTTTGTATTTCTATTCAAGGGAGAGGAGTTCTAGCGTCATACTTTCAGTCTGGAGGGAGAGGTTGGTACGACAACACTGACTTCCTCTTCAGACCTCAGAGAGCCAACTCTATACCTGCTCTCACACACTCTCTCTCACTCTCTCTCTCACTCTCTCTCTCACACACTCTCTCTCTCACTCTCTCTCGTACATTCTCTCTAAACGTGTCTCTCTCTTTCTCTGCTCATAAACATTTGCATATGCATTAATTACACACACATATGAGTGCAGGCTGTGACGTACAGGTACACCCACACATGTCCCCGCCCACATGAGGAAGTGTGTCGGCTCTGTGGTCCCGGGGAGGGTGAGGGTTTAACCCACGACTCTTGATTTCAGGGAGAAGAGAAAGTGCAGGTTCAGGAGGATCCAGACAGACTCTCGGTCGTCACACCATCGCTGCAGTCTGTTCGCTCCTGCTCCTTCAGGTCAGCCTGCCTCCTTCCTCCACACCTGCGCCTGTTGTCGGGTGCTTTACTGTGGGTTAGGGTAGGGTAGGGTGTGGTAGGGTATGGTAGGGTAGGGTAGGTTAGGGTAGGGATAGGTTAGGGTTAGGATAGGGTAGGGTTAGGGTAGGGTAGGGTTAGGTTAGGGGTAGGGTTAGGGATAGGGTAGGTTAGGGGTAGGGTAGGGTTAGGTTAGGGTAGGTTAGAGGGAGGGTAGGGTTAGTGTTAGGGTAGGGTTAGGGTAGGGTAGGTTAGGGTTAGTGTTAGGGTAGGGTTAGGGTAGGGTAGTGGTAGGGTTAGTGTTAGGGTAGGGTAGTGGTAGGGTTAGTGTTAGGGTAGGGTAGGGTAGTGGTAGGGTTAGTGTTAGGGTAGAGTAGGGTAGTGGTAGGGTTAGTGTTAGGGTAGGGTAGGGTAGGGTAGTGGTAGGGTTAGTGTTAGGGTAGGGTAGGGTAGGGTAGGGTAGTGGTAGGGTTAGTGTTAGGGTTAGTGGTATGACTGGTGCTGAAGTGTTACTGTAGTTTTACTGAACTTGTATCATGTAGATTCAGTACCTGAGAGTCGTACAGACCTTTCTAACGACGCCGTTCCGGTGTGAGTGTGAGGTGTAAAATGTGTTATGGGATTACAGCAGGGGGGTTAATGAGATGACAAACAAACCCAGCCAGTTTTCTGCCTTTTGATATCCCAGAAGCCTCCATGTTTGTGTTCATTGTCTGTCCCATAAGGCTGTATGGCAGTTTAATTCTCTGGAGGGAGGCAGTGTTGCTAAGATAAACACTGCTTTGTTTAGCTGTTTATCTGTGTTCTGTGTTAATATATCCTGTTTAGCTGTGTTCTGTGGTAATATATCCTGTTTAGCTGTGTTCTGTGTTAATATATCCTGTTAAGCTGTGTTCTGTGTTAATATATCCTGTTTATCTGTGTTCTGTGGTAATATATCCTGTTTAGCTGTGTTCTGTGGTAATAGATCCTGTTTATCTGTGTTCTGTGGTAATATAGCCTGTTTAGCTGTGTTCTGTGTTAATATATCCTGTTTAGCTGTGTTCTGTGGTAATATATCCTGTTTATCTGTGTTCTGTGGTAATATATCCTGTTGGTTAGGATGAAGGTTAGGATGAGAGTTAGGATGGGGTAGTGGTAGCTCACTGGTTAAGGCACTTGACTAGTAAGCAGAAGGTTGCTGGTTCACCTCTGCCACTGTTGGGCTCCTGAGCAAAGCCCTTAACCATCAACTGCTCAAGATGTATTCAGTCACAATTGTAAGTCCAACCAAAAAACTTTTTTTGGATAAAAGCGTCAGCCAAATGCCGTAAATGTAATGTATGTAATGAGTTCTGACATCAGACACAAAGTTGTTTACAAACTACTATAATTTAACACGATAACGGAGATCATGGAAATGCTAATGTCAGTGTATGTGCATGTATACATATGTACAGTTGTGTTAATGTGTGTGTGTGTGTGTGTGTGTGTGTGTGTGGTTCAGGGCTGCGGTGCTGCCCCCTGAAGGTCAGGAGTTGTCAGAGCGTTTTAGTGACTGCAGCGTTGATGGGAATCAAACTTTCACTACACACACTGACCAGCAGAGGGCAGGTGAGAGTCAACAATTACACAGATACAGATCCACAAGCTTTAGAATCTTTTTTTTTATTTTTATGTCTGTGTGGTGTGTGGTTTTGTTTTTAAGAATTACCAAAATGTCAAATTTTTTACCTGTTCTCATAATTCTCATACACACACACACACACACCTAACTCCCCCCCCCAACCCCGCACACAAACCAACAGTGGCCCTTTCGTGTGTGTTTATGCCACAGAGCGTAAACATGGACTGTCTGAAGTTATTATGATGTGTGCCGTTTGAAGGAGACTTCACAGACTCTCTTCTTGTGTGTGTAGGATCGGAGGTGTGGTTAGAGCACAGGGACTTGGGTCGGGGGCCGACCTCCATGCAGAGAAGCCCCTCTCCCCTCAGTCTGGATTCAAACAGGAGCCGGATGGGTTCCTGCCCTGAGATGGGGGGCAACGGGGTGAGTTAAAGCAAACACTCAAACACACACACACACATATATACACACTCACACACATATATATACACACAAACATATATACACACTCACACATATACACTCACAAACACACACATACAAACACATACAAACACTCGGTTAAAGCATACACTCATACACATATACACTCACACACACACACACACACTGACTCTGCTCTTTTCCACTTCTACAGGAGGAGAAGGAAAATAAGAAGTTCTCCACCAAAGGTGAGGTGTGGCTGCCCTGAGACTCACCTACCTGTTTACACCTGGATCCCTAAACCTTCCCTGAATGGGCTGTTGATTGGAGTTTATAAACAATGAACCTTGTTTTCTGTAGTTTAAGATGCTTCTGAAGATTTCGGACCTTCAGATGTGGTTTATACCCAGTTCTGCCCTATGCCCTCTGACCTCTGAGCTTTGACCTCCCCACAGGTGTGCGGACGGGACTGAGCCGTCGGCGGGTGTCGTGCAGGGAGCTGGGTCACCCAGACTGTGACGGATGGCTCTGGAAGAAGAGAAAGGATTCCAATGTTTTCATGACTCAGAAGTGGCAGCGGTTCTGGTTTGTCCTCAAGGGAGCGACTATCTACTGGTACACTGGCCAACAGGTGCTCCGACACACACACACACACACACACACACACACACACACAGTGTTGTACACCAGAGCGCACACACACACACACACACACACACAGTGTTGTACACCAGAGCACACACACACACACACACTGTTATACACCAGCACACAGACACACACACACAGTGTTGTACACCAGAGCACACACACACAGACACACACACACACTGTTATACACCAGCACACAGACACACACACACAGTGTTGTACACCAGCACACACACATACACACACACACACACACAGTGTTGTACACCAGCACACACGCGCACACACACACACCACACACACACACACACACACACAGTGTTGTACACCAGAGCACACACCCACGTGCACACACACAGTGTTGTACACCTGCTCACACACACACACACACATGCATGTGTGTTCTAACAGTTTTGACGTTCCCAGGAGGAGAAGGCCGTTGGATTAGTGAAGATCGGCAGCTATAGCATTGAGAGTGCAGGGGAACACAAGAGGAAATAGTGAGTTAGAACACACACACACACACAGACACACACACACAGACACATACACACACACACACACACACACACCCACACACCCACACACACACACACAGACACACACACACACACAAAGATGCTCTGTTCCCAAACTGTCATGCATGTTGCTCAGTGATAAAGATAAAAAAATTATATATATATATATATATTCAGATTTCAATTACTGCCATGTAATTACGATCTAGAAAATTAATTATGCCTGCTCATGCTGATTCACTGTTCATAATAAACTGACTGCCCCCTGCTGGACATCTAGTGTAGCTCATGCTAGCAGTTATCATTGAAGCTCTCTATGAATCATAGTTATCATTGAAGCTCTCTCTATGAATCATACAGTGATGAGATTTAATTTATTTTAAAGCACTGTATTAACTAAAGAAATGCTACTGAAATGTGTTGTTTAGTGAGCTTCTCTGAACAGAAGTCACATTCTTCAGAGGGGTAGATAAAGGGAGCTCTGCGTTTAGGAGTCCTGCTGTAAGATCTGAGGAAAGAAGCTGTATGTTCACAGCACACCCACAGTGCACAGTGTAAAGACTTTCATTAAAAAATCTCTCTCTCTCTGTCCCCCACTCTCTCTCCCTCTCTCTCCCTCTCTCCTCTTTCTCTCTTTCTCTTTCTCTCTCCCCCTCTCTCTTGTTCTTCAGCGTATTTAAAATGTCCCATCCACGCTTCCAGAACTTCTTTTTTGCTGCTGACAACGTTACTGACATGAGCAAGTGAGTGCGACACATAAATAATAACATATAGAAAAACAACAAACACAAATTAAAAATGTATTTCCAGTAAAAACAGAACGTTTGAAGTGCACCTTGTTCTGTATGTGCACACAAAGGACGTCCAGGTATGACGTCCACTCTACATCACCGTAATGTTCACATCACCTCCACCACAGTTCACATCACCTCCACCACAGTTCACATCACCTCCACCACAGTTCACATCACCTCCACCACAGTTCACATCATCTTCACCATCTCCACTATCATCTCCATTAACAAGGCACATTGTTCTGGAGATAATTAGGGTGGTGATCACATGCTGGGAGATTTTGTCCAGTTGAAAACTGCAGCTGGGTTTAATCCGGTTATTTTTTGGGAATCGGTGTGGATGGGTTCTGGCTTTGGGTTGAGTTTGTGTTTAGGTTTGGGTTTGGTTAGGCTTGGGTTTGGGTTGTGTTATCTCACTGATCTAACTCCTCACCATAAGAAAGCAGATAAACCACAGTTTTTCCAGGTACATGTTTTTTATGTACCTGGAAAACGTGGGACTTTTGATGTAAATAAAAATTTTGCAGAAATATTCTCCTTCAAAATAGTTAATTAATACAAGAAGTAGAGTGAAACAAGGATTTGTGCGGCTATATACGTTCAAGTGCAGTTGGAATGGTTGTGATGTTGGAATGGTTGTGATGTTGGAATGGTTGTGATGTTGGAATGGTTGTGATGTTGGAATGGTTGTGATGTTGGAATGGTTGTGACATCTACAGATGGATCAACTGTTTGATCACAGCAATTCAGAAGTACAAGAAGTTCCAGCAGAACCCACCAGACAGTGAAGCTGGTATGTACAATCTTGACACTTTAATGATCGCTGAATGTTCAGATGATTGACCAGCTACACACCAGTTACTGACCAATTACTGACCACACAATATAGTGTGTATTAAGGTTAGTTATTGGTGTTCAGTTTTATCTGTTTACCTGTTATCAGTGTTATTTGTTTTTGGTTTATAAGTATAATGTTTGAAATCAATCATAAAATCTGGAACAGTGACCCTGTAGACAGTGATGCTGGTTAGTCATAGATGTTGGATAATTTGTGTTTATAGATGTTTGATTATACATGGCTTGCATCACAGTTAACTGTACATATTGCTTTATAATGGACAGCGCTCTGCTTTACATTAGAGGCACCTGTTTATTTGTTGGCAGACTGCTATAGTGAGACAGAGTCTGAGGAATCAGACGGTTCAAACTCCCCACGACTGCTGAAGAAGAAGGTGTCCACAGTAAGGAGAGACTCATACACAGACTTGACAGTACAGAGTAACAGTACAGAGTAACTGTACACAGTAACAGCCACATGAATATACAGTCCCTGACAAAAATCTTGTTACCTAAGGACATAGTAACTTTAAATGGTATATAACTTTGTTTGTAATCAATCAAATGTTACAATAAATGGTTCACTTTAATGTCAATGGCTTTCACATTAATAACTTGGGTTAAGTTTAGGGTTAAGACAAAAGTGTTGTCGTGTCTTTAAATGATTAAACCAATCACAGATTAGAGCTTCACCTGGGACAAATAATGGAATTAACACATTCCCAGGTGTGTATAAAAACAACTCCAGCACACCAGACTTTCATATGTGTGTATAAAAAGAACCTCAACACACCAGACTTTCATATGACGTGCAACTGCCCTCTGCCAACATGGCAAAGATTCAACCTCAAACCAAGTAGCAGACATATTTAATGTATCCAAACGTCATGTGGAGAGGATAAGAAAAAGATTTCAAGAAACCAGTGACGTTCATGACAAGCCCAGGTCAGGCAGAGCCCTTAAGACGACTGTTCATAAGGAACGACTGTTCGGGAGGATCATTTGTTGCTTCAACAGTCCAAGGCCCTTTTTTTAGTGGAGCTACATGAGAACTGGTCACCAGAAAACACTTTATCAACAAGAACAGTTTTTTGAACTCTTTCACGGCGTGGTCTCCATGGCCGAATTAGTGCTCAACCCAGCATTAAACAGAAGTCGACAAAAAAATCGTACAGCATTTTTTAAGGCCCCCAGCTTGCAGAAAGGATGGACAGTGTAAAAGTGGTAGAAGGTTGATTTTTCTGATGAAAGGTCCATTGAACTGCATCTCAGTCGCCGCAGATACGGCAGAAGACCTGTTGGAACCCACAGGGACACAATGTTCACCCAGAAAATAGTCAAGTCTGGAGCTGAAAAATCATGGTTTGGGTTACATCCTGTATGGTGGTATCAGAGAGCTCTGCAGAGTGGATGGTAACAGCAACAGCCTGAAGTATCAAGACATTCTTGCTGCCCGTTACATTCCAAACCACAAGAGAAGGCCAATTCTGCAGCAGGATGGTGCTCCTTCTCATACTGAACCTCCACATCAAAGATCCTAAAAGCAAAGAAGATCAAGGTGCTCCAGGACTGGCCAGTCCAGTGACCAGACATGAACATTATTGGGGTAATATGAAGGAGGAGACTTGGAAGATGGACTGTTTTCTTTGCCATTCCAGATGATAAGTTATTTGAGTCATTCCCAAGATGTATGGATGCAGTTCCTCCAAGCTCATGGAAGTCATACATGATATTAATTATTTTTTCCAAGGCACCATGACTTTATGTTCTAACATTATTGTGGCATGTTTGTGTATTCAAAATAAAGTAAATGTATAATGTCAACATTTTTTTTGTATACCACAAGACTTATGTCCAATCAAAATCTGACCTTACAAAATAAATGATAAAACTCAACGAATGATACAGAACTTTCTTCTGGTACAATAATCATCATATAGAGGGCTTTGCCTTTCATAGAAGCCATTTCTGATTTTAATTGATCAACTACAAGTCAAGTTAATATTAGTTGTTCCTACAACTTGGATAAGTGACCAGACTTTTGTCAGGGACTGTGTGCTTCTAAAGAACAAGGGAACTCCTAATCTAAAATCTAAAGCTCTGTTCCCTCTTTATCAAAGAAGATGCAGTCAAACACTCTCCCTCGGACCCTGGGCAAAAAGAACAAACCTCCAGCAGGAGGTGCAATAACTACCTCACCAGCAGGGGGCAGTAGATCTACAGGTACTGTTAGTCACAACCGTAAGATTTCAGTTAAGTAATAATGCTTCACTTGGATCTGAGAGATGTCGACATTGTTTACTATAGTGGTTATAAACTGTATATTTATTTAAAAACTGAATATTTTCACAATATTTCACAGCCGAGGATGAGATGGGTGACCTGTTTAACAAGCTGAAAGAGGGAGGAGTGTCTCTGATTGGTCAGAGCCAGCCAATCACTCATGACCAGCTGCGAAGGTCTTTTATCCGTCGGAATAAGAATCCTGTCATCAACGAGAAAATCCACACTCTCCGTGCACTCCAGAGCACTCTGAAGGTAAAGGCCTGTGTATTCTAGAATTGTCCAGCATTGTCTCTTTAGCATACAGTCTGTGTAAGAACTCCTACTGAACTCTATTTAAGACCTTTGGACAACCCTCCTATACACATCACATATATAACATATTGTCGCGTCCGCGAAATAAGGAGTCTGACGAAAGGAGCTCATTTTGACTTAACTTCCTCTTTATTCTCAACTCGCCACTTATTTTTACTCAGCCGTACTCACTTCACGGTGATGGTGTCTCCCCTTCCCCACATAACACACATGTTCCCCATGACCCCATTATTTCACCCAACAGAACAACCACATATGAATTACACTTTAATTTAACTATTTCTTGAACTACTTTCTCTTCCCCGCATTACCCAGCATCCCCTCCACATACCCGGCGTCGTTACAATATATAACCCTCCTATACAAATCACATATATAACATATATAACCCTCCTATACACATCACATATATAACATATATAACCCTCCTATACACATCACATATATAACATATATAACCCTCCTATACACATCTTGGATAAGATCCAAGATGGCGCCGCGGACGGCGACTCTGGTCAGAAGCTTCGTCGTGCTTTGTTTGTTTTTGTTTGTTTTTGTTGCCTCATGCGAACCCAACAGGGTCACATACAGCGCAGAGGATCTTCTCAGCATCAGGCATTCCACGCCACACGGCATTACTCCCGATTTCTCGTTCTCCGACTGTTTTCTGGACTTTTTAGCGAGCGGAGTAGCTGCTAACCTTAACCCTAACCCTAACCCTAGCTCGCCGGCTTTCATCTCCACAGAGCGGACCGCGCCGCAGAGGCGTCGGGAAAGCTCAGAGGCGGCGGAATCTGCTTCTACATCAACCGCGGCTGGTGTACAGACGTCACTGTGTTTATGAAAACATGCAGTCCTGATCTGGAGTCAGTGTTCATAAACTGTAAACCATTCTACTGCCCGCGGGAATTTTCCTCCGTGGTTCTCGTCGGAGTTTATATTCCACCAGCGCAGAGCACAAACACACAGTCTGTTTTCATCATTCTCGGGGACTTCAACAGAGCGAAACTCACCAGTGAGCTGCCCAAATACAGACAGCATGTTACCTGCCCCACCAGAGACAGTAATATTCTAGATCACTGCTACACTGTA
>JAOYMR010000092.1:0-14976 GCA_025802075.1 Tenebrosternarchus preto
CACACACAACTGGACATGTGATAGCGTACACACACATACTCAAATACACACACGCATACTCACGTATGAACACACACTCACAGACTCACACACACATGTACTCACACATACACACACGCTCACAGACTCTCAAATGCGGGTACTCACACATACAGACACACATACACATAAACACACACTCACATACACATGTGTACTCACACACATGCATACTCACATATGCATATTCACACTCACACACACTTCTACTCAGCCATACACACAGACTCACAGACACACACACATGTACTCACAGACTCACACACACACAGATATACATCCGTATAAATGTTCCTCTTATTTTGTTCATCTTTTTCTTTCTCACACTCCCTCTCTCCACACACACACACACACACACACAAGCCTGATCATGTCTGTCCAGACGTTTGACACATACAGACACATACAGCAGTACTGAGATATTAGTTCTATAGTTCTGGGAATGAGTGTTTATCTGGGGTTGGTTCTGTAGTTCTGGGGGTGAGTGTATATCTGGGGTTGGTTCTGTAGTTCTGGGGGTGAGTGTTTATCAGTTCTGTAGATGTGCTGGTTTTCTGGTAAAAGTTGCTGTAAATAAGCACTATGATGCTCCAGTAAAATACTGTTAAACTGCAGGTGATTTCTGTTCATATTATCATCATCATTATGTCATAAACACTGTTAGTTCCACATGCTGTGGAATTAGAACCTTGGGAGGAATTTGTCTTCACTGTGTAAAACTCTCTGTTCATCTACACATGGAAGTGGAAATAAAGATTCAGATTTGTTCTTCTCTGCTTCACTCTTCACTGCTTTTTACTCACACAAGAACACTGTTTAGTCTTGATCTCTTTTAAGCATTTTTGTTTCAAGCTGAATATAATCACGTCAGAATTATTTTATATATTGTGCTTTTTGCATGCCAAGGGCAACAGGAAAATCTCCCTGGGAGCATCAAGAAGAAACCTTGAGAGGAACCAAGACTCAGAAAGGGGGGGAGGGCATCTTCCTCTGGTGACACTGGACACCACAATAACAATAATACAAACAAAAAAAATGACTAAAATCTATCCATTACTTGTGTGATTATAAATAGGTTCCTAATATCTAGTAGTGTAAAATCGGTCTTAGTTTCCCTGTTATGATTTTATATATCAGTCACAGTCCACAACAGGTCTTATCTTGTATCTTTAGTTGGATCATCATGGGAATTTTAAACTGTTAATTACTGGAATAAATCAACTTTTTCATGATATTCTAATTTTCATGATATTCCATGGTTCTCCCTTGAAAAGTGTGACGTGACGTAGCATTTTACACACAAAAGGAAATCACCTGCAGGAACACACACACTCCTCTACCCTCACAACTGGACATGACAACCAGTCTGATGAACATTGTCATACACACGTCTGCTCAGGCTTATACACACTTATTATAAAAGCATTTAATTATTTATATTTCTCTCTTCTAGGACACTCTCCCTGTGTCTCTCTCTTCATCTCTCAGTCCCTCTCCCTCTTCATCTTCCTCTTTACATACACACATCAGAATCTATTTCATAGTATTTTAAAACTTTTATCACACACACAATCACACATGCACAAACATCTCATTTTTGTTTTTGTTTGGTATTTCATACACAGCAGTCTCTAACATTTCAGAATATCTTTGTCCTTTCTCCATCTCTTTTCCTCTTTTAGTGTATGTGTGTCTCTCACACACACTAGCTCTCTCACACACTCACAAACACTAGCTCTCACAGACATTCACACACATGCACATGCTTTTATGCAGACATAAACTCCTTGAGTTTGAGACCCTTGCTTGAAAAACTACTAAATATATCTTCAGTATTTTAATATTGTCGGTTTCATCTGTAAATAAGCAGTATGAAACTCCATTAGAGTAGATTTCTATACATACTGTCATAAACATTGTTAACACATACTGTGGAAACAGAGAAAGCAGGGTGTGTGTGTGTACCAAGGTCATATTGTTGAAAAAGGAATAGATCTGGTTGAGAGCAACTAGAGATTAGCCAACTGCTACAAACTGCCTTTTTTCTATGGTTACAAGGGAAATATTCTCTTGAATTACAGCTCAAGGACAGTTAGTTCAGATAAAACAGAGAGTGCTGAATCATCAGACAGATCACAGAGTTCTGAATCTTCAGAACTTCTTCATTTGATACTAACAGAAGGATTTTATAGTAACAATAACAGTTTTATTCTTATAGTTGTCCTGTGAAAATAGAAAAATAATCATTTGGATGTAGAAGCCTGCACACAATAAACCTCATCGTATGTCACTGAAAAGCTTCTTTGCCGTAAAATGTAACAAATACAATCAGGAATCCAAACACGAAGCTTAAACAGGTTTACACAATACAAATGAGGTACATACAAATGTAGGGGAAAACTTCCCTAACCCAAAAACATAACCAGTTACCAGAGTTTCAGAATAAACCAACCAGGACACAAAAATGGACAGGCAAAGACCAGGAAAACCAAAACAAAGATAGAGATCAAGAACCAGGGTGTTACGGTGTAAGCCCTCAGCTCCTCCCTTGTCGTGTGTGTGTGTGTGTGTGTGCATTTGTGTTCTGTGTGTGGCATATGTGTGTGGCATATGTGTGTGTATGTGTGTGTGTGTGTGTGTGTGTGTGTGTGTGTGTGTGCTTTGTGTTTGTCTTGCTTAGTCCCTGGTTTGTAATCACCTGTTTCACCTGTGTCGTTAGTCTGATGTGTATTTAAGTGTGTTTTTCCTGTCTTTGTCGATATATTTGCTGTTCATGTGTATCAAACACTAGAATGAACAAGATTCCTCTATCCTGAGGACATCATCACCCATCCTCCTTATCAACAGGTAGAGGCCCATCAGCTCTTTAACCTTTATTATGTAAATTAATGACAGGGGAGCACTGAGGCTGAACTCTAGCTTTGCTCTAGCCTTTAGCTTTACTGTAGCAACTGCTAGTAACATCTCTCTTCCTCTCAAATATCAAATATTTGTTTTTACAGCTGATGATAGGTCGATACACATGCACATCTGCCTCACTCACTTGCGCGCAGTGCTAGACACATTACACAAGGAATCAACTAGAAATAGTGCTGACCTGAGGGAGCGTGGTTTGGTTTTGTTGATATTGGAGTGCTAGGAGACAAGACAGCACGTCAGTGTAGGTGATGCTGTGATGATGATGAAGACTCCACTGACACAGTCTTGCTTGTACATAAGAAGTTTATTGCACAGTAGACCAGTATCTTGTCAAGCACCCGGCTCGGCTTGAGAGAGGCTTCAGGCCAATATGAAATCCTCTGAAGCTACCACTACACCTACCACAATATATACGTTAGTTGGCAACAACCTAAGTCCCGTACAAGGAACCTCCTTTCCCTACTGTAAGCATCTTCTCTCAGCTTCTTATGCCTGTTCACCTCAGCAATATCTATATGAAAACAGATTTAAACAATTTCACATTTAAACCTAAATATCACTTTACTTCATTGTCTTAAGTCAAGACACTACAGTAATAACAACAATACCCAAAACAAATGGAGTATGTTGTCAGAACGCCCAGTGGACAATGCAGTTTTGAGATCTTATGAGTGCTTGGCTAAAATTCAACACATGAAATACATATATACATGATGTATACATGATGTACAATGTTTAGTTGTAGCCCTAGTCATGTTTAGTCCTAGTCTGAATAGTTTTGTTAAAATTTTGCTAACTATTGAATCTATGCAAGGTTTTTTTTATATACAAAATAGTCTCACTTTTTTTTAATGAAGCTTAATTTAATCCATTTTACATACTGGTAGTTTACATTAAAATAAAAGTTGTTCTGACAAAAATAAGTATTTGTGACACATATTGTGACAAAACATCATACATCAAAATGATGAACACAAGATCCTTTACATTGATTTAATTTGCTTGATTACTTAAAAGAAAACCAATCCATGTGAATGTGTTTAATTAATGAAAATTTGCATTTACATCAAAGCTGAAGACAAAATAGACTGAAATACAAACAACTCAAAAGTGATTTAGGAAGGAATAGTTTGCATCTTGTATAAAAATGTTATGGACAGTTGTTTTATGTAAACAGCAGAAGACTTGCAAATAATTACAGCATTGATCATTTTAATTTCTTACAATTCTCTCTCTATTATAGATATAGAGGAGTCTTCATACCAAACCCCAAACCCTGCATAGAGGGGCTCAGTGAAAGTGGAGTGGAATGTGTGTAAGTGTGTGAGTGTGTGTGTATCAGAGGATACACTGTAGAAAGACAGAGTACCAGAAAGCCAGTCCAGATACACTCCTACTCTGTTGGAGCTGGGAACAAGGGCAGGTATAACAGTTCTCTTGTTATTGTGCCACGTACAGTAACTGTTGCCATAGCAGTTCAGCTTCCAGGATTTTTCTTGCTTCCCAAAAAAACTGTCACCACTGACTCCTTTCCTGCTGATTCCTTTATATGTCACTGCTATAGCAGCCCCTCCTCCACTCCACTCAGCCTCCCAGTAACAGCGTCCACACACACTCTCTCTACTCAACACACTCTCTCTACACATCACCTGTAGCCAACCATCAAATCTCTCTGGGTGATCAGGATATGATTGCTGTTCTCTCACACACATCACCTTTCTGTTCCCCTCAGACAGAGAGAGAAGTGTGTGTGCTGTGTTTGGATCCAGTGTGAAATCACATGCATCTGCACACAAGAAGAGACATTAGAGGACAGAATAAACAATACAACTAATGTGTGTGTGTGTGTGTGTAAAACACACTAAACTTACATTTTCTTAGACCTTTTTTTATTCTGGTCTTCCCTGAATTCTCCAGCCTAAAAACACAAGATACAAACATTTATATATTCATCCTTAAAACTGAAAACTAAACTTGTCTATAGCTTGTCTTAGTCATTTCTTTTCCTCTTTATCTCTTTATTTACACAAAGAATAATGTGCAGCAAATAAGCCCATCATATGCCTGATGTTTAATATATTGTCATGTACATATTTTTATCTTTTAATCACTTTCTAATTTGTTGATACAGAGACACATGAAACAAAACTGCAAATACATATGCTTTTAAATTCAACAGTGGACACTAAAGAACTAAAGATTCTTTGTCACTTTTACTCTCTCTCTCTCACACACACACACAGACACACTCAAGTCCTTTACACAGCTCTACATACCAGAGTGTCTCCAGTTTGCAGTGTGGATCCAGCAGTCGAGCAAAGAGCAGCTTCTCTCCAGACTCTCCTGGGTGGTTGTAGGTCAGATCCAGTTCTTTCAAGTGTGAAGGGTTTGAGCTCAGAGCTGAAGCCAGAGAAGAACAGCCATCCTCTGTGACCAAACAACCAGACAACCTATACAGAACATGAAAACATGAGTGGTAGGATTTTATAAGTGCATTTTTTATATAAAGTAGGCATGTCCTTTATACTCTCTCTGCATATTACATATTACATGTAAGCTTCATCAGCTTTTTTGGTTGAAATCTTGATCAGTAGATGTCATAGTATGTGAGTCATGAAAAGAAATGGAAGACGGGAGAATAAGTAAAATTCACCCAAATGTAACTTTTAGAAATATCAACCAAATCAACTTTCAAAAGTTCACCTCAGTATTTCCAGTTTACAGTGGCAGTTCTTCAGGCCATCAGAGAGCAGCTTCACTCCTGAATCCTCCATGTCATTACTGCTGAGGTCCAGTTCTTTCAGTTTTATATATCCTGATTGTAGAGCTAATGTGAGAGATTTGCAAGACTCCACAGTAATATTACCTGAAACTAGTCTGCAAAGGAAGACAAATGCAGAGCATATAAATACAGGGCATATAAAATCAAATTATACCAAAACTGGTTTGATTACAGTGATAGAAATCTCATTCACTTAGGCTAAACACAATTATTAGGCTCCAAGTAATATGAGCACTTATCACACGTCTTGCTGTTTAACTAGCCTTACTAGTTTCCCTTTATTCTTACTAAAGAGGAAAGTCTACTTTTTGTTTTATACCATTGTTTTATACATTGCACAAGCTTCCTGCTTGTGCTGATTTTATGTCTTGTAGGACTTATGTTCCATGGATCCTTATCAAATTCCTCTTTTACAACTGAAGTTAATGTTCCAGTTTCATGTGTCTGAACAAGATGTCTGTGAGTGTGTTGTGTTTGTGTGTGTGGTGTGCTTTCTATCTCCTTCTGTTCTAATAAAGCACCACAGCACCTGACACAGAACTCTGTTCCTTGTGATTTCCCTGAGCTTACATGTCTTTTTGTGTCATTCATTCCTGAAGCTCACAACTATGAACTTGCAGTCACAGACAATGCTAACCAGATTAAGTGATACTTGTGTTTTGGACATTCAGGTGTTTGGAGTGTTCACCTGTGCTATAATAAACATTGTATATTGTGTTTAGTACATATAACTTTGTATAATTTTGTGCTTCACAGCAGTGTATTCTAGACGACACTTTTCCATAATTGTTTTTTTTTTTTTCCATTTTGGTTCTTGGCTTCTACGTGTTTCCTGGTTTTTGTTCTGCAAGTTCTGCCCCTTTGTTAGTTTCTCTGCCCGTTATTTGTTTCACCTGTTGATTAGTTGTCTGTTCATTAGTTCTGTTATTTAAACCTTGTGTTTGGTTTGTCAAATACTTAATGGTAATTGTAACTGCGTACTCTAATGTTAGTCTCCTTACTTCTTGATTTTGCTCCTTTCTCATTCCTGTTCTTTTCATGTTCTTGTTCCAAATTTGCTTATGTTAGTTCTTGTTTGTTATCTAGTTAAGGTTATAGCTTCTGGTTTACCATTTTCTATATTTTGTTTACTCTAATCTGTTTGGTTATATTCCTTTGTTTGTTTAGTTGAATTAAATAAAACTGTCCTGCATATGTATCCAAACATCCACCTAATTGCCTGAAAATTTGTATGTTTTGTAGACACTTTGGTTTTCACTAGGTCAGGTAGCCACACCATCTACAGTCAGTGTGTGTTTTTTGCTATTATAAAACAGATAGAATGACTAAACTTCCAATCATTTATACCTGGTGTTAAGATGCATGAAACTGCAAAGAGATGATATGCTAATAGAAAATAAAAGATGACATAAAATAAGTTTGAAAAAGAGGTGCGACCATGTTTGATATCAAAATGTACTACATCACTTACTACACTTACTACAAAAGCATACAAACACACACTCTATGCTCTAACATTACATACCTGAGTGTCTCTAGTTTGCACTGTGGATTTTCCAGCATATCAGACAGCAACTTCACTCCTGAGTTTGCTAGGTGGTTGTAGGACAGATCCAGTTCTTTCAGGTGTGAGGGGTTTGAGTTTAGAGCTGAAGCCAGAGAAGAACAGCCTTTCTCTGTGATCCAACAACCAGACAGTCTGCAGGGAGCAAATACATGTAAAATATGGTCAAAAGTGTGGTCATTGAAGAAAACAATACTGAACAACAGCCACTTTAGTACAGAACAAACCAAATTTTCAAATATAATTGAATTTCATTTTCTGACAAAGAAACTATTTTAAACAATATAAAAAGTTGTCCAAATATAGGTTATTATAACAGGGCACCACTTGATGAGAAACAAATAATATTCTGTAATAAGGAAGACAATTAATGGCATGCAGTGACTCATATTATTAATAGGGTTTGGGAAATTTACAAGCAGAAATCATGATGTCTCTCTCTCTGGTAGTGGTAGCAGCGGAGCACATGGACACTTTTGTTTTTTGTTTACTTCCATTTTGTTCCATTTGTCCATCCCTTCCTCAGGTGGTGGGCATTATTAATCAATTAAGTTGACACCTGAGGAGTATTATGGCTTTATATTTTTCTTATTTAAAGGTCCAGTTTGTGTTTAGACCTTGTCTGTCTTTCACGTTGCTCATCCTCTTTTTTTGTAGTTTTGCCTTTTCAGTTCAGTTTTGTTTCATTACGTTCATTAAACATTTCAGTTGGAGACATGGGTGGAGCTTCTTTTTCTTTTTTTGGAATATTTGTTTATAATTATTGTATAATATATAACATTACATTGTGTTTAAAACAGTTTGTGATGATCACTTTACAAAAATGGTATGATCCCACATTTTAATGGATGATATTGGTACATACAGAGAGCTGTAATTTGTAGAGTGCTAATTATATGTTGTTAATGTTGTTTCTTTAGAGTAAAGTTTCAATGCTAAATATTTTGGAGAGATTTAAATGCAATTTCTAATGTTTTCTTCTATTTCTAAAAAAATTATAACATTCTATCAAATGAGTGAGGACACGTTGGGGTAGCTTAGCTTCCTAGATATGTCAGATAATGTTAGCTAGGGTTATATATATTTGGACATCATTTTCACTAAAAACCACATATTCTGGCATCTAACATTAGCAAGTGGTGGGTTTCCTAAAACATTCGTAATGCTAAGTTCACTGTAATCTTATACTTAAGAACATTCTTAAATTTACAAGCATTTCCTTCAACCCTTTATATTTAACATAGAACTACATTTCACTTTCAAAAGTACTCACTAGTAATCCATAACTTGTTTCCCAAGTTGCTGAGTACTTTAGCTCACTAAATAGTTCATAAACGTATGTGCAGTTCTCCACAATAGAGGAAAAAAGTATAGTCAAAGATCTAAAAAATCATTCGTAATGTTGAATATTAAGATTTTTGGGAAAACTTTTGGGGACACACCCGTGAAAACTGTTGTTCAACAGTTACAGCCACAGAATGATCACTTTAATCTGATTATAACAGAAAACATCAGATGCATTCAATGTATTGTAGCTGCTTGATTTGGTGCCTTATGTATTTCATTACTAAACTAAAAGGTAAAGTAAATAAGCTTCTTATATGATATTGGTTTTTCTTTCTTTCTTTTGAGGAAACCTGGATATTACTGCACATCACAGTAAGACTGAAGATACACAACATAAGGAACACTTCACAGAAAGCTCACCTGAGAATCTCTAGTTTACATGATGAACTCTTCAGTACTGAAGACAGTAGCTTTATACTGTTACATTGATACTGCAGGTTATTGTTACTAAGGTCCAATTCTGTCAAGTAGGACTTGTCTGATTTGAGAGTGGAGCATAGAGTTTCAAAGGATTTCATGGTGAGATTACAGCCAGCCAGTCTGAAAAGGCAAAGTCAGTACAGTTAAGGCTACATGTAAATTTAGGAATGTAGAGGAGTTTCACAGAAATAATCACATATGATTAAAAACAAGACACAAAAGACAAACACAAAACAACACGCACTACAACAACACACACACACAACAAGGGGAGGAGTCAAGGGCGGCTACCGTGACTATATATTATATAAGAACAAGGAGAAGATGCAGTAGGAGATCCAGATACAACTAGTGGCAAACCAGCTAGACATCGCAAGAGAAGATATGATGCAGAAAACAGCAGTGGTATTAGCTGTGGCAGACCCAACTTACAGAAACAGGGAGGAAAGGAATCTGAGATGTTGAATAATATCAGAAGAAGAAACAGAATGTGAAAAGTTAATGCCAAGGTTGTCACAGTACAATCCTCAGAACAATCCTAAGAACTTTCAAACTCCTAGGCCTCTGGTAGACGCCCAAGTTATAGAAAAGATCATATAATATGCTATCGGATAAGAATACAGCTATAAGCACAATTGCCACAACAGGTATCAGTGGCTACAGTACTCGTGCTTGACACCCTAGACAATAAAATGAAAAACAACAGGTCAGTTTTTCTTTCCCCCTTGGAAGTAAAGACTTGAATCCTGAATGAAGACAAACTGGATGGAAATCAGCAAATAAGCAAAGCTCCAGAAGGGTATAAAGATCAAAGATGGCGCCTGGCTATTGAAAAAATCAAAGGGTGTCCCATGAGAGAGGCTCTAGAGTCTGCTAAACAAAGGTTAACAGCACTGACATAAACACTGCATTTTTTTAATAAAAATGAGATACATAAAAGAACAACAGATCCAACAGCAGGTCCAATAAACCATCACATCAATTCCAGTGCTCAGTGGTTATGGCATCTCAAACCAGAGCACCACAATTTCCCAAAGCAGGTGGTCACTATTACAACAGCAGATGTCCAAGAGAAGGTCACCTTTACCTGTGCAAAGAAAACTTGCAGTACTAATGTTTGAGGAATAATGAAAACAAAGAGACAACAGTCCTGTAAGACTTCATAACATCACTTTAACTATCTGTACTTCTTAAGAGATTGTGTATTTATATTTAAAGATGTTTAAAATTTAATGTATATTTAATGAACTCATAACATGAACACTCACAGAGCTCTTCTGCTGTTGCTTACTGCTGGGATAAGTCTCCTATAACCTTCATCTGATGTGTTGTATTTCTTTAGGTCAAGATCATCAAACACTTCTTCGGAAATCAGTAGCATGTAGGCTATAGCTGAGCAGTATACAGGAGAGAGCCATGTTTCTGACTGTTTATCTGATTTTAGATACTCCTGAATCTCTCTAAAAAGAGACTGGTCCTTCATTTCAGTCAAACAGAGGACCAGATTGATAGATCTCTCAGAAGTGAAGCTTCTTGTTTTTTCCTTTGCTTCTGTCTTGATCCACTTGCTCTTATAAGATTCCTCGACCTGCCTCATATTACTGCCTTTGATTTGTTTCTGAATGTATTTTATGGTCCTTCTAACACTGTCTGACGTGCCCTGTGTGTGTGGCAATAGGCCAGCTAAGAATTTTTGATTGGACTGCAGTGAGATGCCCAGTAGGAAACGGAGGAAAAGGTCCAGGTGTCCATTCTGACTCTGTAAGGATTTATCTACTGCTTCCTCCAGAAGCTCATGCAATGAAACATTCGTATGCCACTTCTTTAGTGGTGCTAAAATTTGCAGTGCCTCGAAATTCTTGCTTGCATAGCAGTAAAATACATAGAAAGCTGCCAGGAACTCCTGAAAGCTCAGATGTACAAAGCAGTAGATCTTCCTCTGGTAAAGCACAGATTCATCCCTAAAGATCTCAGTGCAGATCCCAGAGTACACTGAGGCCTCAGTGACATCAATGCTGCACTCTCTAAGGTCTTCTTCATAGAACATCACGTTGCATTTCATTAGCTGTTTAAAAGCAAGCTCTGCGAGTTTCAGAATTGTGTTTCTGTCAGATTCCCACAGTTTGTTTTTACCTTGAATTTTTCTGAATAATTTCAGTTTTTGTTGCTTTGTTGCATCTTTTCCGTAGTACTTCTGCTGTGTCATTTTTGTCTGAATGAGGAGGAAATGTATGTACATCTCAGTCAATGTTTTAGGGATTTCAGTTTGATTTGCTTGTTTTATGATTTCCTGAAGCACAGTGGCTGAGATCCAGCAGAAGACTGGTATGTGACACATGATGTGGAGGCTTCTTGCTGTCTTAATGTGTGAGATGATTTTCGTAGCTTGGTCTTGGTCACTGATTCTCTTCCTGAAGTACTGCTCCTTCTGTAGGTCATTAAATCCCTGAATTTCTGTGACACGGTTGATGTACTGAGGAGGGATTTGATTGGCTGCTGCTGGTCTGGAGGTTATCCAGATGAAAGCAGAGGGAAGCAAATCTCCTTTGATAAGTTTTGACATCAACTCTCCCACTGATGATGTCATGCTTATGTCAGATATTTTGTTACATGATAAAAAATTCAGTTGAATCTTGCTTTCATCCAGGCCATCAAAGATAACCACAACTTTGCACACATCATATATCTTTAATTGTAGATCTTTAAGCTCAGGGCAGAAGTTACACAGAAAATCATGAAAGATGCACTGCTCATCTTTAATCAAGTTCAGCTCCCGGAATGGAAGCAAGATTATGAAATCTATATCCTGATTGGCTTTTCCCTCAGCCCAGTCTAGAATGAACTTCTGCACAGAGACAGTTTTTCCAATCCCAGCAATTCCTTTAGTCAACACAGTTCTGAACTTTGGATCATTTACTCTTTTATCTTCTTCACTTTCTTCAGCCAGTGCATGTCTAAACATCTCATCTTCCATTTCTCCTTCAGAGCCTTGCACATGTTTAAAGATGTCTAAGCAGTTGATTTCAGTGTTGTGTAAGTTTTGTTTCCTGGGTGTTTTCTCCATCTGCAAAACCTCATGTTCTTTATTCACCCCTTCACTCTCTCCCTCTATGATGTAGAGCTGTGTGTAAATTCTGTTCAGGAGGGTTTTCTCATGTGTTTTGATTCCTTCAAACAAGCTTTTGTACTTGTTCTTCATGTTGGTTTTGTGTTTCTCTAAGACTCTGTACAGGTCATCATCCACAGGTGTGTAAGAGTCCTGCTGCAGAACTCCAGTCCTCTCCACCAGTGTGTAAGTGTGCAGGTCACCAGTGTCCTCCACCAGTGTGTAAGTGTGCAGGTCACCAGTGTCCTCCACCAGTGTGTAAGTGTGCGGTGCTGCTCCTGTAGAATGCTGCCTGATGGGGGTCAAACAGATCAACCCACATCATGTTATAAAATGCCCATTTTGTCAAGAAAACCAATGTTAGAATGGGGATAGTTACCTCCCAGTCCCCAAGCTTTACTGTCTTAGGCAGCTTGCCAAACAAATCCAACATAGAACAGGTTGGCTAATGAATTAGATCTGATGCTAATGAGAGAGATATCTTGGAAGCAGGGACACCGTAAAGTGGAATTTGTTTTTTACAGTCTATGATTTCTGTTTGGACTTTTCAGTTTTTTTCATAGTCACCTAACAGCCAATGGCAGAAGATTAAATCTTTATCTATCATTGATAGACATGCAACCTCATTCCCTCAATATTACAACATTACTAGCTAAAGTTGTACTATATGTTTAAATTGGAGTCACCTGTACTTAATAAAGAGACAAATACCTAAACATACTACAACCTTGTAATAAGCAATTAATAAAAATAGTTGGAAATTATACACTACATACACTCACTGATCATTTCATTAGAAACACCTCCTTGGATCTCCACTCACTGTCCATTTTATCAGCTACACGTGCCATATAAGGTATCACTTTAGTTGTGGATCGTTTTCAGCACTGCAATGACTGCAATGAATGTGTGTATTGTACTTGTACAAGTGTGGGTTCCTCTCATTGTGTTTGTGTTTCTTGTCACACCTGTTGTTAGTCATTAGCGTCTATATTCAAATCCTTGTGAAACTCACAGTGAGTTACGCTGTGGGTATTAGTTCACAGTTTGTCATTGTTGGAATGAACGTTTGGGTTCTTTCAAAGATGATTAAATCTTAGCAAGACAGTACCGAAATACATATCTTGTAGGATGCAGTACGTGTATAAATAAAATGTTCCCCATATTTTGATGATATGACTAGATGTGCCACACATGTAGTGACTATGTGCTGGACTCACCTTCTCTGAGAGGACCCAGATCCACTGCTAAAGCGTAGAGGCTGTTCCATGGACCAGTCACTCTTCAGAGATGCAGAGCTAGGTGCTGGAGATGCTGCTCTTTTTGTTCTGTGAGTCAGTTTGATGAAGCAAAGCATATTTTATTTAGTCTTTAATTCATCAATTCATAGTATAACTCTGGACTGCTACTATCATACGCTCAACTGATTACTGTATAGATCTCCATTAACACCATAGGATAACTAGCTAGAGGTTCCAAGGTTGTCATAGCTGAATAGCAAACTGCGCCAGCCAATACAAAGTTGAAATGAAAGAGATCAGCACTCTAGCTACTTTAGAAAGTAGCTTTCTAAAATGTATAAACTATCAAAAAACTTAACTGTCAGGAGTTAAGTAATGCATGCAAGACAGAGGTGATAATTAACTGCTATGGCTGTAAGTGGACATTCAAAGTAAAAATGCTACTGATAAATAAAGCTGCAATAGATGTGGACATTGGGACCCCTACAGGAAACCCGACTAACAGTGCCAGGGAGCTTGTGTGAAAAGCGATACAACTTCTTCAGTCAGTGGAAATACACAAATGAAATGATGGAACATTTCAGCTAGTCCATAAAAAACTCTTTTGAAAATGGTACAGCCTTTTGAAATAAAGACAGAGAAACAGAGAAATAAATGTGTCGATATTGTATCTGTGTTCCAATATTGTACTCTTAGCAACAAACCAAGAATGATGTCTATGAACTTCTGTAACTTCTCTAATCACCAGTACATTCAGTCATACAGGGGATACCCAGCACTGAACAGTTGCTACTGCTTGGCATCTTCAATGCCAGAGTGGCTGCCAACCATGACTCTTAATCCAACTGCCTGGGCCAGTTTGGGACTGGCAGCATGAATGAAAATGGACACAGTTCTTGAGCACTGCACTCACTGATGTGTTACCAACACCTTTTTTAACCAAGCTGCTGTAATACAAATTATCTTATAAATGTGCTTGTTACATGTTCCTATCAGATTGCAGAGATGAGTTTTAAATCTGTTACGTATTCTCATATGTATCAGGTTTTACATTGGGTGTGGAACGATTCCAGGGTGAGAGGGAGAGAAGGATCCATATGCAGGAATATGACTGATATATACTGATATATTTATTATATATATTGGAGCAGGCAAGGAGTAGAGTAAAACACGGGAATAGGATCAGTAACCAGTACGATGGTACAAAAGGGGCAAGGCAAAAGCACAGAAAGTAATCAGGGGTGCCTTTCCCAAAAAGTAACCTCGTACTTAAGAACATTCTTAAATTTACGAGTGTTTCCCGAAACTGTTCGTAACTTACGTCGTACTTATAGTCGTTCGTAACTTAAGAACATTCTGACCCATTCGTAACTCACTAAGTACTTCTTAACTTGAAGTTTACATGCAGTTCTACCGCAAATAAGAGAGAGGCGCTAATTTCCCTTTAAAAAAACTCGTGCTGGTTCTAAGCACGTGTCACGTCGCAACGGCCGCCCAGCTCCCAAGCCACGCCCACCAATTACAGCCTGCCGAGATCCCAATCACCGGCGTATTAGGC